>JAECUM010093852.1:0-63026 GCA_016617855.1 Megalonaias nervosa | reverse complement strand
CAGTGCTAGACATCACTATAAACTGTCACATTGCAGACATCGTAGCGATATGACTGAAAAATTGTTAAAGCTACGTTAAAAATCTAAATCACACACACAGACAACGAACAGTGCAAAACTAGTATCTAACTAGCCTGAGCGCTTTCGACTCTTAATGAGTCTTTTTCAAAGGCATATACATTTGTGCATGGCTATCTTTTTCTAGTCTTCTTGGTTTAAACCGCTTGGTTTCAATGTTCTAAGGCGGCGTATCCAGTAAGATTCCTTTTCTTTCCTGGTATCCATGCACAAATAAAACTATCTTTTGCAGCCAACACATTTTACTTTTGAAAAATTCTCTAAATTTGCTTAATAGCCTACAATTACTACTATAAGAATGAAATATCCGGGATGTAATTTGCGCTTGCATAAATGTACACAAAATCCTAGATGTCGTTATGGCTCATGGTTTTCTAGGTTAATACAAATAATTTCCAGCATCCGCAACAAGTTGATATAAACTAATTGAAACATAATACATTTAGAGGTTTAATTCCTGTAGAAACAGCCATTTAAAGTTTCGCAAACACTACGGTTTTTCTGTTTTATTTGTTTGTCTTGTCTATGTTTTGTATATGCCTTTGAAAAAGACTCATTAAGAGTAGAAAGCGCTTAGGCATTTATTTTAATCAATCTCTGACATACGTGATCCCTTGCTTGATCCAGTGCACTTGAAAGGACTGTTATTCGCCATATATATATATATATATATATATATATATATATATATATATATATAATATATATATATATATATATATATATATAGGTATATATATATATATATATATATATATATATATATATATATATATATATATATATATATATATATATATATATATACTTATAAAACGTAGGTTTTCCTTGTGCTATATATTGTTTATATTGTCGATTTGCATGGATCTTCTCCTTTCTGTGTCAGTACGATTAACAGCTGCACTGCTACATCGATATAAAGTAGTTCCTATATTTTACAATAATTTTGGGACAGCGATATTTTACAAAATTAGCGTGTAAACATTATACATCAAATTGTGTATTTTGCCAAATTATTAATGTATTCCTTCGTAAAGATGCAGATATTTTGTTTTGTTAACACATTTCATGCGCGGATTGATATTATTGCGGTGAGATAGGACTAGTGCAGAAACACCATAGAGCAGTTGTATCAGATAGAGAGTGTAACATCTTTAAGCAACACTTTTCAATGATTGTTAGTTTACATGTAAGGATTTTCGTTCTATATTTTCTTTGTTGCATCACTCAAATGTAAAGTTTTGTGTGGCCTTGGCAAGCTTGCAGACTTGTTCGATAGCAGACGTTGTAGCCTGTTTTCGATTTACTTTCGGTTTACTATCAACGATCAACCCCTCCATTTAGCGATCGTTTTCAAACAAGATTGTGATGGACTCTAAATTGCTGCTTAAAAAAGTTGATTACTATATTGAATACTATATCTAATCACGAGTTATGTTTCTTCTTAAAAATGTGAACCGTTTTGTCACAGTTTTACAGGTGTACAATAACGCATGGGTGACACATATCAACAGGTCATGTAAGTTCAGTCAGTTTTCATGATTAACGTCGAAAGTTTAATTTTAAGAAGGTAAAACTGTTACGAATATGTAATTTAATTACTTGTGTGTTAATTTTAAATTCTTTTTTATTTTAGTTTTGTATCATTACATTATATTGTAATGATTATTTTCATGGGATCTGATATTTTTGAAAGAGATATTATGTTTATATAAAACGTAGTATGACTCGCATAGGCACGTTTTTCGCATGCCTAGGTTTGTCGATTTGAGTAAAAACTACGCGAAAACGATTGCTTATTGCCAAAGTCATTTCCGGGCCCACGTGAAATTGCATTGTTTATTGCGCAATTTGATGATGAAATAGCCACTCTTTCCATCGTGCGCGCCTGAAATGACGTCTTAGTTCAGTTTAAAAATATTCAAATCCCCGTGGAATATTTAGTCGTACAATATATCTTCAAGAAGAAGGATATATTTCTATTAGGTGCCATTAAGAGTTGCATTTTTACATCTTTGGAACTCGAGATGTTTTATTATAGATGACAACTTGTTCAGAAGTTCATTTATATTTTATAATATAATAATTTATTCTCTGGAGAACTATACAAGTAACAAAGACATTCGATGGAAATTTATTCTAAATTGAAACATTACAAGTTGTGATTCAACGTGGAACTCTTGACATTCGTATAAAGACTTCACTGACGTCATCATCCTCCATCTTGGAACGTCATCAAGATTCGAACCTGGATTCAGTTAAAATTATTTAGTGATAGGACTTGTACTTTTTTAGTACTAGGATAAATGTTTGGATTGTCTTCACAAACTGTTAAGTCCTGTTTTCTATTTTCACCTTTTCACCGTGTTTTCTAGGGAAATAAATTATTTTTGTTGAAACTTACAAAACTTGTTGGTTTCACTCTTTCCTTTTTGTTACTTTTGAACCAGCCTATACGTAACAATACTAGAAGTCTACTTTTTGCTGTTTGGACTTCGTTTTCTGGGACTTCTTGATGGGTCCTCACTGACTGCATAAATGTACACTAGATGGTCTACTGTTGATACATTTTATGATCTGTACACCTAAATGTGAATGGAGAGGGAGAGAAAAGGAGAGAGAGAGAGAAAAGGAGCAGAAGAAGAAATGAAATAGGCATAAATTTAGAAATGAAGGTTTGAATAACAAACACAAGGGCAGAAGGGTAAATGGTAAATACAGTACTTTTGAAAGTGATATCGCCACTGTGATGATATAACGTTTCTTCCACGGATATATTTCGTGTGTGTGTGTGTGTGTGTGTGTGTGTGTGTGTGTGTGATTTGAATTTTTAAGGTAGCTTTAACAATATTTCAGTGATATCGCTACCATGTCTGCAGCCTGGCAGTTTATAGTGATGTCTAGCACTGGGGCATCATGCCGCAGACAGGTAGCATGATGTCCCACCCAGTCACATTGTCCTGACACCAGGCCGACCAGTCCTAACGCTAACTCTTAATGTTGAGCGCCAAGCGAGGCAACTGTTAGTACCATTTTTATAAGTCTTTGGTATGACTCGGCCGGGGTTCGAACCCACGACTTCCCGCATCGGAGCCGGACGCTCTAACCACTAAGCCACCGGAATGGTCAAGATATATTTCGTTATCTCAATATGAAATATATAATAAATAGATGATCTCAGATGGGTAATGATTTAACATTAAATTTATTAAACTCGTTGAATAATGTCCAGCTTTTGCTCGCCAAGGCTCGCTAAAGCCGGATATTATTCAACGAGTTTAATAAATGTAATATGAAATCATTACACATTTGAAAGTCTTTTTATCACATAGTTTTTTATTTCAGTGGAAATTATTTAGATGGATAATTTCGTTCATTCTGACAGACGTTGCACCTTTCATTTTTTGTGAGTAAAAATTAGTCCAACCAAAGTTGAACTAGTATTGACGTTGAAAAGTAGATTATACTTTTCTTACCAACAGTTAATCAAGCAACAAGCGTCTTTCCGAACAAACAGAACATTTTACACAGACAAAATCATTTTTCAATATGTGTGATGTCGCATTGTTGGATGCACTAGACTACCTGTACAGTTGACGATCCATGTTTACGTGATTTTAAAGTGTCACTTTTACAATTTAACATTACATTGATATTGCTATATTTATGTTGAAGAAGGTTTACTAGATGCAGAAATTCCCATATTTACTGTAATGTATTTGTGACCGGATATTTGCAGTGTTTGATTTGGAACAGTAAACTACAAAATATACAAACAAAATTCATTTTGACTCGGAATTGCATCACATATTTGCCGCGTAAATATGCAGTGGTTGGATAAACATCTGTCATTTTGGAGACCGGTTTGTGTCTACATTCTTCTGTGAACAGAGGTGATTTTATTTACTTCTGTAAGTTAACATTTAAACCACGCTTGTGTAAATGGTGGATTCTATGCTACATATATACCGCCTCTCTCCCCCTCCCCCCAACCCCATGCAACACCCGTAGTTTTACATAGAATTATGTACATGTCTGCCATAACTTCATAAAGCTACAGCTCATGGTACGCCATAGGCTAAGGAATGCGACAAGTAGTATGCTAAGGCATGTGAGATACCATATATGTATGGGTGTAGTAGTTCCTACTGATTATTTGTGATTTGTAACGATATACATATATAGACTTCACATTATCTAACGTACAACTTATGGACAAAATTAAGCACAAACGTAAGTATACATAACACGTCCATTCGCAAAGAAAAAGATTTGTACATTAAAGCTTTCTTTTACATATTTATCAAATATGCATATTATACAATAATAATTACAATTAGATATCTTATATGAATGACACTCAGCTGCACCTGCAATCACATTATCTTTTCCGCTGATGTGGCTGATGCCAATGTGGAAATTCTTGAAACTTTAAACGCCACCTCAACAATGTCCTATTTCTGTTGTTTTCCAGTGTGTTAATGAAAGTAAGGGGATTTAGAACAAAAAATACAATAAATGGATATTGAGCTGAATTAATATACACTTCAAAGTGTTGTAAAGCCAATACCAAAGTCAAAGATTCCTTCTCGATTGTGGAATAAATTTTCTGGTACTTGTTTAGTTTTTTATATATAGGAAATAGTTCACTGGATGATCTACACAATTTATATCTTCTTAAATCAATATTCCACCAACAGCTACATCTCTTCCATAAAGATGCATTTTAAACAATTGGCTGAAATTTGTTTCTGAAACAATTGGTGCATTTGTAAGAATGGCCTTTAATTTGTTAAAAGATTCCCGGCATTTGTCAGACCAATGAAACTTGGATTTCTTACTCAAGACGTTTGTCAAGGTTCGGCAATTATTGAAAAATTTGAGCTGAATGTCCGATAATATCCAAAAATCGTATCGATTGCTTTTTACTGATAAGAACTGGGAATTCATATATAATTATGACCTTAACATCTCGACATTGTCCAACAATATGTCCAACAATTTTATAACACAAGCACGGCAAAGGTCAGATTTGCATCACTGAGTCGATCGAAGAATTACCGAATGGTTTCGTAGCAATCTCTCCATGTGTTGTTGTAGATCATAACATCATCGATGTACGCATCATAGTTATTTTGACCAGATGTTAACATGTTCATTAGACGTTGGAATGCTGCCGGAAAACTTTTCATTCCTCAAGGCGTCACTTTAGACTGATAAAGCCCATCTGGAGTTGGAATGCCAAAATTTATTTTGGTCTCTCCGTGAGTGTAATTTTCCAGAATCATTTTAAAAGGTTAAACTTGGTGAAATAATTCGCATTTCCAATTTTGTGGATGCAATAATTTATTCTTGGCATTGGAATTGAATCATTTTGGTGACACTGATGACTTTCCTATAGTCAGAACATACGGAATGTACTATCTGGTTTAGGCACAATAATACATGGTGAACTCAAATTACTTTTACTTGATTCTATAGAATCATTCTCCAGTAAATACTGAATTTTTTTTTTCAAACATTATTGCTTGAGAGGATCCATCCTGTCAGGATGCTGTTTCACAGGTGCAGAATCTACAATATCAAAGTCATTATAGATTGTATTTGTCCTTGTTGGAACATCAGGTAAGAAGTACTCATATTCATATAAATATACTGTGTTAGTTCACTCCTTTCAGGCTGTTCTAGATGTGAAAATTTCCGTTTAATATTTCTGAATTCCGAAGACGGTTACACCAAAGTCACTACAGTCATATTGCATTTCGTAGTTTAAATCCTCAGCAGCAGAGGGGGTGAACAGACCACTTTTCTAGCGACCTCTATTCATAAAATTAAAGGTTCCTACGAGGGCTGAGAAATAGGGTCAGTAACGTTAAACCACACCCTCTAACTGATCGTGATATTTCTTGGGGTCAGCCAGTCTCGTTACTAAACCACACCAACCGCTCCGGTGGCCTAGTGGTTAGAGCGTCCGCCTCGGATGCGGGAGGTCGCGGGTTCGAACCCCGGCCGAGCCATACCAAAGACTTTAAAAAATGGTACTAACAGCTGCCTCGCTTGACGCTCAGCATTAGGAGGTTAGTGTTAGGACTGGTCGGCCTGGTGTCAGAATAATGTGACTGGGTGGGACATCATGCTACATGTCTGCGGCATGATGCCCCAGTGCTGGACATCACTATAAACTGTCACACTGCAGACATCGTAGCGATATGACTGAAAAATTGTTAAAGCTACGTTAAAAATCTAAATCACACACACTAAACCACACCCTCTAACTGATCGTGATATTATTGGGTTAGCTCAATCTCGTTACTTTACCTCTGACCTCGTTACTCTGTTTTTAGGAGGGTTTCATTTACACTTCGGTCGCTCAGTATTGGTCCTTCACCCCTTCTGCTGCTCAACATTTAACCAAAGATTTTATCCAGACCTATACGATATCTAGATCTGGGGTCATGTAAATTTATTGTTATAAATCCGAACGGAACAGCTTGTGCTTTTGAAAAGAAGTTTCTAAATTTAATCATGTCTATGTCCACTGAACACCAAGTATAATAAATGTTTTGTAAGGTATAGTTATCTACTCCGTTAAACAAGATTAAGATATTGCAATTATCTCTGATTACTTTAGGAATTTGCGTATATCGCTGAGTAACATAGATCACGTCAGTATTTTTATGACGGCCTCGCGAAAATATACGAGCTGGATTAGATTGTTTATCCAGCATTACATCATCGTATACTACGAGATTATTGATACATCCATCTAGGTCATCTACAGATGGAGCTTCATCGATATCGGTAATAAAATCAACAACACCGTCTTCATTCAGCGACTTTGCGTTTTCATTAAAATCTTTAAGCACTTCGTAACATCGTTGATCATCTACAGATGGCGCTACTAAATACAACTTATCCCACTTCAGCCATCGCATTATCAGATTAAGTAATAATAGCGTTTTACCAGACCCAGATGGGCCAAGTATAATCGCTCTGATAGAATTTGGTAGCGCTGGATGATGCTTGACTGGCTCTTGTTTTCGTGTCGCTGAGAAATCAATTATATCCATATAATAATAATATGGATCTATATTGTGTTCGATGTAGAGCGCGTACGCCCACAAGTGAATTAAAGACAATAATAACAAAAAATAAAATGCGCGCATTTACAGGCAAGTGTGTGAAATGTGGTACAAAAAAATATAAATTTATTTCATTAAAGACAGGTGGAGATATCGGCGCTTCGTTAGGTAAATTACCAGGAACTCCATGGGCTAAATACCCCGGTGAGAAACATCTTCCTGGATATAATTATTGTGGTCCTGGAACTCGACTTGATATCCGACTTGATGATCAAGATCAACCAAGGCCAGGAGAGCATCCAATAAATAAGATTGATCAAGCGTGTCACGTTCATGATGTTGCGTATAAAAGTAAGGATTTACAACAACGGCATCTCGCAGATATAAAATTAATTCACGCATTAAATTCTATACCAAAAAAATCTGTCAGAGAAAAACTCGCTAGCTTCCTAGTAAAATCTGCTATGAAAGGTAAACTAGTGCTAGGGGCTGGTAATTAATCAATTGATTATTATAATGGAATCTGTTTATTATTCCCCGAGAGGATTCTGGAGAGGTAAAGCAGCGATTAGTAAACTTGCTGAAGCAGGAAAAGTCTCACGTAATGTCGCTGCAGCGTGGTTAGCACGACAGGCAATATGGCAAATATATCTACGTTCACCTAAAAAATTCAGTATGCACATTTTGATGTTAATACCCCTAATGAAGTTCATCAAGCAGATATTTTGTTTTTACCACACGATACCATTAAAATCGGTAGACGTCAATACACATACAGATACGCGTTAGCGGTCGTTGACGTTGCGAGTAGATATAAAGAAGCAGAACCATTATCAACTAAAACAGCGAATGAAGTTGCATCTGCGCTTGAACGCATTTATCAACGAGGACCCCTACGATGGCCACAACTGCTACAGGTTGATCCTGGCAAAGAATTTCTTGGTGCAGTATCATCGTTGATGAAGCGACATAACGTTAAAATCAGACGAGGATACACTGAAATTCATCGAGATCAGGCAATCGTTGAACGATTTAATCGAACACTTGCTGAGCGGTTATTTGGACACCAATACGCGAGGGAAATATCTACCGAATCCATGGAGAGATCTCGTGAATGGGTTGCGAGGTTACCGAGTGTGATAGCTGCGTTAAACGACGAAGTAACTCGTGCAATTTCTATGAAACCTTCTGATGCGATCACAAAAAAAAATATAACCCGCCGACAACGTAATTATTCCCATCAACCAGTACTAGGCGATGTTACGGTAAGATATTTATATGAACCTGGTGAACTTGAAGGAGGCAGAAAAAGAGCAACTGATCCTATCTGGAGTGTGACCACACACAAAATTTCTAGCGTGGTAAGGTCCACAGGTAGACCCGCAATCTACATATTAGATTCAACTGCTCCTCAGGGTGGATTTGTACGCGAACAATTACAAATAATTCCTACAGATACGCAATTACCACCGCGTTCACTTTTATAAACTTGCAGCGCCTCGACGTCGATTACATTCAAGACAGGTCAGCATTATATTTTTGCGTGTGTGACCAAGATCACTATTAATTCTATCGACGGTAAATTGTCTAGAATCATTACGTAAGTACTGCCATAGCCTATTACAGTTACAACTTGCGCAATGATTATTCTGTCGTGACTTTAGTGTTATAATAAATTCAGCATCGATATCAAAATCGCGATTATTTTTTTTTTGTCACATCGTTTATAGCTTGCTAGTTTTTTTATTGACATTATTGTCAGGAATTTCTTCGGTTATTACGCAATCCATGATAACCCGGCACAGTTGAGATATTCTTCTGACTGGAGACACTGCTAGATAAACTAAATTTGACCACTCAATACGATCATCGACAATCCAAATGCATGTATCGGTAATAGTTAATCCCTGTGACGAGTGAATTGTTATAGCGTATCCTAACGTCCACGGCGATTTATCCATGATTAACGCGCTCTCAACAACATCAACAGCAACTAAAACGATATCATTTAACACAAGATTTTGTATCCTTGGTGGAACCAAGGCACCAGGAATCTCAACATCAATATTCTGTCGTCGAGTATCTGCTGGACGATAACACAAAGGTACATGTAGATTTGAAAATTTTTCTTTATGTAACGTAAATAATTGTTGTTGAAGAGTATCGCGAACTGTTTTTTTACTCGCAACTATCAAATCAGCAGGTCTCCATGAGGCCCAAAAATCATTCGTGGAAGTTTCTGGAATTACTTTACGCATTATATCACATTGTATTTTATCTGGCTGTAATCTTATTAACTTTTTAAACTCCTTTAGTGATCCATCAATAGCTCTATAATCATCGTGTATTTCTTCGTAATAATCTACAAATGTTTTCAGCCACTCATGTGGAGATTGACCAACTATGGGTGGTGGTTGACCATGATCGCCACACATCACCACAGCAGTATTTTTTAATAACAGCCAATCAAGAAATATTTTTAATACCTCTAGCGACACCGTGCATATCTCGTCCCAGATAATAATTTTAGGAATGTGTTTCTCACCCATCCGCGATGGAGTCCATGCGTCTCCGCACCATCTAAAGAAACTATGATATGTACACGATTTTACTCCTCGTTCTTTTATTTCCCTGGCGAGTTTATGCGTCGGTGTCAAAACAATCATATCGGAACAATTACTAAATAATTTAATCGTGCATGTTGTTTTACCTGAACCACCACACCCATTAAGATAAACGGTTTTATGTCTAGCAACATGATCATATACAGATGGCGCTAATGACATCGTTGATAGCTGATTATTCTTGTAATATATTCTTATAATTTCCACATCGGCGGATTCAGAATAACTGATTATATCCTCGTGTTTTATTCTCCATTCGCCCCATGATGCATGATCGTTACGTTTCAACAAATCCGCGTGTTTTTTGTTTATATAAAATGAATCTGTCGCGACTCTGACTGCGAACGAAGGAAATCTGTTTATCATAGATAATAAATTTATCGAAACATACTCTAGCATCGAGGATCTTAAATGAGTAAACTGCGGTGACTCGTCATCAGTATAGCTCACAATTGTACCTAATTTTGTTCCGTCTGATAAATAAGCATTACTGCGACCTATAAACGTGTTTTTCTCATTTGTATCGGCGATTATAAAATCAAGTTCAGCATCGTCCATGATTAATCTTGTGCACGCTCGTTTATGATCATACGATCCTCCTTGCGTAAATTTACCGATTATTTTTCTACCGAGCTCTTTTGCGAATTTCTCATTACGCGCTTTTCTCTACTCGCAAAACATATCGGGATCGGAAAAATCCCCTTCATTAAATACATCCGGTTCTGGCAACCAGACTTGATACTGCGCGTGATATGATATAATCGCTTCACTTACGCGTAACGACATTAAAATTCGCGCATCAAGCATATACTTCATTAGTACTATTGGAGCCCAACATCGCTCTGAAAAATGTTTTCCAAACCACGCGTAAACAATCATATGGAGACCCTCGTAAAACTCGAACGACTTTATGCGGGCAAATCCGGTTAAATCATCAGGTCCTTGGGGAAGGGGTCCGTTTATAGCCACTCTGGTCATCTCGTGTGTCGGATGTCCAAATCTCTTAAAGTACTCAGAACACTCTCCGTATCCAAGAAAACTTCCGGGATAACAAGCTACCATATCAACTGAGATAACGTCATTGTAGTCGTATTTAGTGTTCCACAACCCGCCATGTCCGTATTCGATACAACTTTTTTGGACATCTTCAAGAAATTCTAACCGTGTCGGCGACCATGAATTTTTCTCCATTGCGTAGTGAGCAGCAACTGATGGAACGGTAAAACAATTATTAAGTAATTGTTCAACTTTATCGGGTGTGTATTCGAGGCGTTGTGCAAGATCTTTCATTTCCCCATGGAGAGATTCTGTACGAAAAATATCACCATAAGATCGTACAAACTGATCATGATGATCATATTCTGAACTCTGAAACAGCCAAACAGATACAGGGTCAATTTTACTGATATTTCTGATAGCATCAAAAACATGACCATTATAAAATTTAACCGTTCTATCTCGTGGAAATATTGTTACCGCAGACGTCCATGCATATGCGTTATGATCAATAATATCTATAGAAGCTCCCCTTGATTTATATTTTGGTTTGTATAAAATCTCTCCCGTTAACGTCTTCACCGTTATTGGGAATTTTAATTTCTTTCCCAGCTCAGCAACGTCGCTGATAGACGCTCCGGTATCTTTAACTTTTTCTGCCCACGTGTTTATTTTTTTACGTCGTAAATCCGTTAAACCGTTTCCGCGTATCACGTTTGTGAAGTGTTCTGTAACCCGTTCAGCTACGCAATTTATCCTCGTTGACGAAGTCAGTGATGACAGTTTCGTGGGCTTGAGATCATTGAGGTCAGGTTTATTATTTAAAGGGTATACCGCGTATACAACGGCAGTTACAGGGTATGATCGCATGTAGTACGGTTTATCAATCCCGGTCAGTAATCCCGGTTTGGAATTTTTACTAATAACAATATTATCTCCTGACCTATGGACAGAGTCACGTTTGTCACGAATAATCCAGGTGTCATCGTCTGTCTTTACAATAAATTTTATTAAAATAAAATATTTCTGAACAAGGTAGTCAATAATCATTTTTCCTTGTTTGTCATTCATCATATTAAAAATATTTCCAATTCTGAATGTCGACCACACATGAGCCGCACCATCGTCGCGAAATTCCTTTTTGGCCTCATGGATACGTTTTGTTATATCTTTATTCATTAAAGCTAGATCTTGCATAGAAAAACTATGTCGAGGTCAAATCTAGCTGCGGAAGGTTCAATCGCGGATAATTCCTGCATTATTATAATTAGGACAAAATATATATTTAATTAAAATTTAATCTTTTTGTATATGATTCAAACAAAGAATCGATGTCATTGGCTTATGATCGGATATACTTCTCCTTGTAACAAAGCATGCGTAAACGAATTCTGCGTCTACCATATGCAATGTGTTAGACAAGGCAGTTTCGGACCAAAACCGTGTATGCGGTGTGGTGTTGGAGTCAGAGGAAAAACTCAACTGTGTGTACAATACGGTGGTAAAAAATACAGAGAACTGAAACTATATTATGATAAAAAACACATCTTCTGAATCTCCTATAAAATCCGAGAAAGATTATCTCGCTAGATTTTCAAAATAATGATTTAAACAAATAATATTATTATATAAATGAAGCAAAACGAATTTGTGGCGCATCCAATAATCACTAATTATGAAGCATCTCGTGATGGTGTAATTAGGAACTGCAGATGAAATAAACCAGTCGGTAATGTTGATAAATTTGGTTATCTTAGATTTAACACCAACGGAAATAAAAATTAGTTCTCACATAGATTCGTGTTCGAGTGTTATTTTGGAATCATTAAAGATAGACTCGTAATAGATCACATGGATGGAAATCCCAAAAATAACTCGCTTGATAATCTACAAGCTATTACGCAGAGTAAAAATTCTGCACTTGGAAATACAGGAAAGTGTAAAATATTTGGAAAGAGAGCTATTAAAACCGTAAATACAGAGACTGGTGAAGAGAGAAATTTTAATTCTATGAATTTAGCTGCCAAATATTTTGGTATACATCCACAATCGGTACAACTTGTGGCCGATGAAATATACAAATCTGCCTTTTCAATGGGGTTTGGACAACGAATCAGGTTCACCTATCTACCAGAACCTTCCTCATGAACAGTATTTTCTCATTTTGCTTTTATAGTTTCATGCAGGTGTTTGTTTCATTGATGCAATGGTATCAGATAATGAAGCGAGACAACTCCGTAAAGCATAATAGTAAATATCGTAGTTGTCGTAAATACTAATGATTGCACCTTATCTCAAAGAGTCCAACCCTATAAGTGATATCTTTCAATACATATATCACATTCTCTGATTGTCCAAACTTCGACTGTAAAAACATTTCAATGAATTTAGTCATGCATCTCAACAGTATTGCAAATAAAAATCGCCTTTATAAATGTTTTTTTTATTTTTGTTGATTTTATTCGAAAATCTCGTTTTTTGTTGGTTTTTTGTTCGAAAATCTCGTTTTTTGCATGAAAAATGACCAAAAATCAATGAAATTCGGCTAGATTTTGTAGCGCTTGTAGGGTGAAAACCCGAGCGATTGTCTAATTGATTTTGATGATTTTTCGATTTTTATAGAAATCCTTGGCTAAAATATCACTATTTTTTGCTAAAATGAAGAGATTTTTGAACAAAATTTCTTGTTTTTTATCAGTTTTTAGTGAGTCATTGTCAAATTTATCAACAAATCATCAAAATCAATTAGACAATCGCTGGGGTTTTTACCCATCAGATTTATGAAATTGTTAAGATTTCTCAGTTTAGTCGTGCAAACACCCCATCAGATTTTATGAATTTTGTTCGCTTTTCTCGATCTTTTCATGCCAAACCCCCAGCCCAATCAACGATTGGTTTATGAAATTTGATCAGATATATCAGAATTTTTCGGTTTTATAAAAAATATATCAAAATTTATATTATAAAATGAATTCAGCAAAATTGTTAAGATTTCTTGATTTAGTCGTGAAAACACCCCCAACAAAATCAGTGAAATTTGTTCAAATTCCTCAATCGTTTCATGCCAAACCCCCAGCCCAATTAACGATTGGTTTATGAAATTTAATCAGATTTATCAGATTTTTTCGGTTTTATAAAAAATATGCCAAAAATCATATTATATTATATAAAATGAAATTTAGCAAAATTGTTAAGATTTCTTGATTTTATCGTGTAAATACACATCAGATTTATGAATTTTGTTAAGATTTCTTGATTTAGTCGTGTAAATACCCCATCAAAATCAGTGAATTTTATTCAAATTCCTCAATCGTTTCATGTAAATACCCCAGCCCAATCAACGATTGGATTATGAAATTCAATCAGATTTATTCGGTTTTATAAAAAATATATCAAAATTTATATTATATTATATAAAATGGAATTCGGCGAAATTGTTAAGATTTCTTGATTTAATCGTGTAAATACCCCATCAAAATCAGTGAATTTTGTTAAAATTCCTCAATTTCAGTCGTGCAAAATACCCTACAACAATAGAGAATTTTTAATAATTTCATCGTTGTATAAATAATGATGCTATTGCATCATTATTCTATAAAATCTCAATAATATTTATATTTTCTACGTTCTTATGCGACCCAGCAGTTTGTACATGAGGTTATTTTTAGAAATGAGCTGGCATTGCTTGTTTGTATAGCTATCGATTATTTTAGTATCCTTGGCAACGCCTGATTAATACAGACTTTAGCTGTGTGTAATGCAGTTTCAAGCATTTGAAAACTGAATAAATTCACGTTTTACAATAAATTCTGATTTTATTAAGAAATCTACTGATTTTATTAAGAAATCTACTGATTTTATTAAGAAATCCTCTGATTTTATTAAGAAATGCACTGATTTTATTAAGAAATCTACTGATTTTATTAAGAAATCTTCTGATTTTATTAAGAAATGAATAATAAATTCTGATTTTATTAAGAAATCCACTGATTTTATTCTGTTACGCTAAGTACATTACGCTTAACTTAATATTAATATTTTTGCTTGTATACATATTGAAGTCCGGTGGCCGATTGGTAACGCATTTAACTCTCATGCTCGAGGTCCGTGGTTCGAATCTTGTGACTGGCAGATTGCCTGCGAAGGCGATGTTATGCCAAAAATTATCATTTATTGGAGGCGTAGCCAGTCCTGCTACATTTCAATAGGAAAAAATTTGTACACTCTCCCACCATATCGCTTGTTGGGTGCCAATTTTGCACTCCCCTGGGTGATTATGATGGGTGGGGTGTGTGTGCAAAAATTTCCTATTGAAACGTAGAGAAAGGCCTGTTGTATTGTCCTTAAGATAAGTTAGTTAAGTCTACATGTACTGTGTTGTCATTATATATAAATACATTACTATAAATATGTTAATACATTACTGTAAGTACGTTGCTGTAAATATGCTTGATTTAGGGCTACATAAAATCATAATGCCTAGACAGCCCTCTGAATTTCTAGTATTTCGTTTCGATTAGGAATTGCATTGACTTTGTCAGTTGGGGTGTGTCTATGCGTAAAGATAAGTTTATGTGTGACCTCTGATCCTGCTAGGATGTTCTTTGACAACCTAGGGGATCACATGGGGTTAATGTGCTGTAAATATGCTTGCTGTAAATGCTACTGTAATTAAGATTCTGTGTTGTTAGGATAAGTTAGTTAAATTCTTAGAAATAAGTTTGTATGTGACCTCTGATCCCCTAGGATGTTATTTGGCAACCTAGGGGATCACATGGGGTTAATGTTCTGTCCGTAATTAAGATATAATCATGTGTATATAATCATGTGTATATAATCATAAAAACAGTCCTTAGGGACTATTATTTTTATATTAAACAAACACTAATAATATAATGAATTCCGAAAATATTAATGTTATCATCAATGCGATTAGAATATTACAACATAACGGTGTAAATATATCTGATAATCTTAATCCTGAAAAATTCTGTCTGACTTTTCGTCGTTAGAACAACGAAAATTAGAGAATCGGTACACACTACCATCTGATTATAAATTCATGAAGTTTATCCAGCAGGCAATGTTACAGTCGCTGGCAGCAGTTACAGATAATCAGGTAAAGCTGTTTGTACCTCTCTCAAACGCTATTGACAAAATTAAGTTAGAATTATCTCATGAATACGAACAGAAAAAATCGTGAACCTTCGTATAAGACAGTTGAGAGAGCATTGTGAAAATGAAAGTGAAGGTGGAGTTAATGTGATACAAAATCCCTGGTAAGTATACAAGGTTATTTACTTATAATATTTTATTCTGATAATTACGATTTACCTAGTAAAAAAATTTTTTCTGATCCGAGTTAGATTCGGATATTTTTTAAAATCTAAAGCTTTGTTATAAAATGCGCTGCAACGGTATTCATTTATGTTTGTTTATAAACACCTTAATATTTACCCTTGATTGAGGGAAGTACACAATTATTATTTTATTTATGAAATGAGGACTTCCCTCAATCAAGGATAAAACACAGATATTTTTTTTTTGTTTGTTTGTTTTGCGATATAACTCTCTATGATCTCACATACAGATTTATACTTAACGTTTCATTCTGTAAATCCAAAATACGTCCTTGCTGATCAGTAAGTTTGAAATGAATCCTCGATAATAACGGATTATGTACACGTAGATAAACGGGGTTAATTGGTTCAGATACAATTAAATACCCGGGGGGCACTTGAGGGCTAAATGTATATAATATATAACCTTGCTGGGCAGCGCTACTTTTCTTAAGGTCTACTTGATAGCTGTCATCGATTACATCGCATACTAGATTGACTCCGACCGTTGATGTTATATTAACGATCTGAGGAGAAATATGACGACCTCCGCCGTATGGATCATTGTCGTGTCTAAGAATATCGGGGGGGGGGGCTATATTTCTCCACGATGCGCGGATTTTAGGGAAATACTCATCGATAAGATCGTCAAGAAGCTTTTTTAATTCCCGCGAATCTAGTTTCGGTATTGTGAACGTTTTTAATTGTTCTTCTGTTATTTTGTAGTAATTAGTAAATATTTTTATAACGTTCCCGTATAATGCTGATTTATGGGTTTCAAATATTTTTATGATAAAAGACCGATTAATTACGTACATGTTCCATCTGAGTCTATTGAGATGTTGTATTAGCTCAATAGCATTTTTTTTAACGTCATCGCTGTAATGTTGCGATAATGATAAGAATAAATTTTTCAGATCGCCAATTCTGCCATCGTGATCAGATTTGATTAAAGAAACCCATCTATCAATTGGGGCTTCATAGGGAATTTCAATGGGTTAACCATCGACGATTATAGGCCGGTCTGTTACTGGATCGACTTTAAGGTCGGTTATAGAACGATGACCATAACGAGGAAGCCAGGTTCCATCGGTATCTGTGTAGTGTCTATCGTCTAACCAATCGAGATAATCGAGAAAAACAGGCGGTTTTTGGATATATTTTTTTCTGTTGTGAAAAATTTATCCCTTGTTGGCTCCGCTGGCCCGTGGTAGATCGGAGCAACATCGGGCCATCCTAACACTGACCTAATTGAACTTTGATAAATATCCACGACATAATCGGGCGATTTTACTTCGATTGCAGATGATAATGTCGGCTCGTGAACGGTGATAGCTATTTTTGATTCTTTTCCGGTAATCGATTTAATTCTACGTTGAAATTCGTCGTTAATTTGTTCGATCTGATAACTACCGGTTGGGGTCCCAACAACATTCCAATCGGGAGTTCCATCCGGTTTGTTCTTATTCGCGAATACGAGAGAATTATTGGGCTGGTTTCCACCGAAAGATACTGATCTAATGTTGGGCCAACTATGATAAACGCGTAGTTGAGCTAATGCTATTTCATTCGCTGGAATTGCCACGGGGAAGTTGACGCTAAATTCGGAATTTGTTGAACTTAGCGATATCATGGATGTTTTTATCGGGACCGTATTTAAGGCAATCTTCTGCAATAGTTCCAATGACATTATTTAAAATACTCCGTTATTTAATAGAACATGAATTCAACCTTCAGTTAGTTACTTTATCACAAGTGACTTCGTCACTAAATGCTTCATCGTAGGTTTTCATTATCGTTGCGAACTCCTCATCAGATATTTTACCATCGCTGAAATACACAGAAAGATACGATGATAGTTTAGAATAAGATGTTGTTGCTGTGTGTAGTTTTGTTATGTACTAGCTTAATTTATCATTCGTACACGTAGATGTCTTTTTAGCGATAATATTAAGAATGCCTGCGCATGTTGTTGCCGTTGAAACGACGATTGTTACAGCTGCAGGTGCTGTCATTATTATTGTTGACAATAATAATCCGGTTCCAGCAATAACAGCGGAAACTGAGTAAACAATTATATCAATAACAACCAAACGTCTGCGATATTTTTTTACTTTTATTGCATAATCGTCGATGATATTTTTTAGTTTAGTTTGACACTCACATACTTGAACGTATCTGTGACGTTGAACGTCGATAAGTGAATCTCGATTCATTATACTAACAACGTCATTTAATTAAGCTTCAGCTACGAATTCCAGGCACCACCAGTAACGTCTCGGGGGCATTTCCGTTGATGTCAACGTGAATGTTTCTTTGATGCCCTTGGTCAGCATCACCAGCAATGGATTATGATATACATTCGGTGATGATGAAGTGGCCGCAGTAATTTCCAAACCGTACAGGGATAGCCTGAATAACCCAGTTACTTCTGCGCTGTGTTCGAGAGTTTTATTTTGCGGTGTCCACGTTGATGATCCTGATGCTACTGTGTACACAATATTTTTAATTTGTCCGTGTGGAATTTTAATCAGATTAGTTTTTTGAACAATAATAGGTATTCCGCTAACAATATCGTTGAGTTTCATGTTAATATCGACGAGTTTGATATCAACAGTTGGTGGAGTTCCAAAAAAATCATTAATGTGCTTATTTATGTTTCTACGAAAAGTTAAGAAAGTTTGTACATGATTAACAAAATTAGTATTGATTGTAGTCATTTCATTATTGATTGTTGTTATTGCTGTTACTTGATCGCTAGCGATCTTAATGTTGCTATCGTCTACATATTTCTTCGTTACAGCGTCGAAATCTGATTCTGGTGTTCTAAGATTATTAATACCATTATTATTCATGTTGAGAAATGCACGCATTATACCACCATTGACTAATAAGTACTTAGATTCTTGATCATCGACGTATTTTTTTGTTGCTGCATCTGTATCTACGGTTGGGTTCCCAAGGTCTATAATTTTATTTCGATTCATGATAATGTGACCCGTGAATGAATCACCAGCTCGCCTGATAAAATCATTAACTGACTTACCGGAATCTTGTATTTTACCTTGATCAGAAAAAATAACGATATTATTAATAACCGCGGTGGGAATTCGTATAAGAACATCTAACAGTTGTATGTTACTCGTTTTTAATCGTCCTTGTTTATCCTGAAAAACAACGACTTCATTTTGATCCACACTTGTAATATTTAATAAATCATCGATTTCATTTCTGAGCTGATCAAGAGTTGCGTATTTAGATAAATCGACCCCCTGCTGAGCTTTGCGAGAAGATCTTCCATAAATATCTACCATTATATTTACTGATATCTGTTTAAGTGCGTGGTATATTCATGCACGACTTTATGCGGTGGTGTTGTTGATTTTGATACAGCATCAAGTACATTAAGTACTTCTTGACCGCATATCGGTGGATCAGTTAATTTTTGTGTTGGTAATGTTGAATACCAGATTTTAGAACGCATCTGAGCAGTATTTATATATTTTAAAAATTCCTTTGGTGGTGCCAACCCATACGAATCAAAATAAATAATTCCACGTGGATCAATTGCATACGCCACCCAATGAGTGCCTGAACCAGAGTTTTTATCGAGATTAATAATACCAGTTTCTTGTTGCATTGCAAGAGGAGGTAATTGATCACGCATAAAAACTCCTCTAAAGTTTTTTATATTCAGTTGCTTAGCGGCATTAAGTAAATCAAAATTGGACATAGGGAAAATCATCGATGACGAAGTTACCGGGGTAATCTTAGGCCGCTTCCGTACCACGAATGTGGGGTCCCTGGCAATCTTAGACCGCGACCGTATGCTGGGCCTGATAATCTTAGACGGCCCGGCTGTGGAACATTTGGTGCTTTTAGACGTCTTCCGCGTTGTTTTGATCTTTTTTTTTAAATTGTGCATAATTCCTTGACCCGTTGCTTTCTTTAACGCCATTCCAGCAGCTGTTCCAACAGCGCCTAATGCAGCTGCTTTTGCAACAGCTGGGGCTGCAGCGGCTATTAATGCTGGTATTGCCGCGAGAAGCGGAAATATACCACCCGTTTTAACGATGTCTTTAATGACACTCGCAGAAAGATTAAGTTTTATACCTTTGTTTAGTTTTTTTGCTTCAATGAAGTTTCTGAACTGACGTTCTGATAATGATAGCTTATTCGGACCACTCGCGATTTGTTCTCGCCGCAGTGATATTTTTGCCGCACAATTATTTTTTGATGATGATTGTAGCTTTTTAATCTGACCAGGAGTCAGACTGACATTAACTAGATGTGACATTTATAATTATTATCCTGATTTTAAATCAGGCGATCTAATTACATGTTCTCTACGGGTGCATCAATAACTCTCATTCGTCCACCAACACCTTCAAGCAACATCGATTTATCGCTAAGTATAACAGCGACAGCTCTGTAATTAGCAATAGCCCCTCAGTTTACGCGAGCTCGAAAATATATGTCAACGACTGATTGTCTGGTTAAATCTAAATGTTCCAGCGAAAAGTAATAAATCGGATATAATGTTGTAAAATCTAACTGTGATATTTGTAAACCAGTATCAATATTTTGATCACGTCCCATGAATGTCATTAATCGATGATATACACGTGCTACATGATTTAACTCAAAATTTAACAAAATATCCTCGGATGGTTCTTGATGTCCGTTTATCCTTAAAGAAACCTCAGAAACACCGAGTTGATCAAATATCATTATGCTTCGATTTTGTGAGTTTACTCGTGCAGCATCTTGTAATGCAATAAATATATGTCGCGGTGCAGAAACACCCTGTTGTGATGCTATTTGCCATGTAAATAAACCATTAATGTTACTCTGGGTAGAATCTGTGGTCATTGTCAACCATGATAACATCGATTTACCACCTTGGCTCATAAAAGAAAGAAGACGTTCTTCTTCAGGTATTGTTGGAATCATTACTGGCATCCACAGAGAAAGTTTTGTCAGAATTACTTTACCAGCATCACCAATAGGTCGCCATATTGCATCATTGTCGTCAGCTTTTCGTACAACTGTGTGTTTGGCTCCGAAAATGACTTTTCTAACATTTCTACAGAATCCAAAAATATGTGATAATGGAATTGCACATGAAAACGCTCTTCTATTTCCTTGTAACATTGATTTACGTGCTGTAAATCCTAGGTTAAATTTTGGATTAGCACCATGAACCACCGGATTTACATCAGCATCAGCGGCGCCGGCGAAGTTTCGTGGTCGTCTTATATCATATTGTCTGTTGTCAGGGTGGTCAGAAGTATCCTTTACAAACATCATTGATGGACCAGCTGATCTTGAATAATCATCACTATATCGCGCAAGACCAAGTATCGTCGTGGCAACGTCAACATTTTCATGACAGATCTCAATCTCTCGTGAATCAATGACATATGCTGCGCTTTTAAATAAGGCCATGACGCCATTATCAACAAAACCAATCCTAACATCAGCGTTGTATTCAGTATTATCTGTTTTTATAATCTCACCTTCTACTTCAGCGGGTAAGAAGTATCTGCTTGTATCCTGAACTTGTATCTCAATTCGCCCACGCTCGCCAGGTGCACGTGCGTCATAAGAATAATATTGATACTCGCGCACAGATTCATCTTTTAAAACCGGCGCATACATGTCAAACGCGGGATCAGATATACGCTTGAACATTATTTATTATTATCGTCTTCGTCTAACACGAAGACCACTTCCAGCTATCAGACTAGCGGTTATATTTTTTTCTTTTTCTGACATTGGTACACCAGCCAACTCCGCTAGTTTTTGATTAACAGCTTGATTTATTATTTTGCTGATATTTGCGGGCATCACTTCAGTGCTGGGTAATTTTACTAGTTGAGGTTTTCGTCGTATTAATCGCGCTAGTCTATCCTTGATCGCTGAGAATGCTTTACTAGGAACATTACCAACAGCGCCGATAGCTTTTTCACGAACAACGTCAATAGCTTTCATTCCTAATTGCTTTGCGATAGGTATTGCTTTTGGGGCTACCCTTCCAAATAGACCCTGAACAACATCGCCTAGTCCATCTCCGTAGGTCGTTTTGTATACTGGTAATCGTGAATTTATTACCCTGACCATGGTTGGTCTATGAGTGTGTACGATCATATTATTATTAATCGATTTTATCACTAATTGCATCTAATTACACACTCAGTCGCTGTAATAATCATAAGTGACATCGTCACTAATTTCATTAATGAGGGACCGATATACATTAATATCCATAACACCACCTGTAAATAATCGTTTACAAATATCAGCTGCTTCATTAATGATTTCTGGGGAATTATTGCCAGCTCGTTTTCCTCCCATGAGAATTTCTAGTCAATCAACATCAGCAAGGACGTTATTGGGACAAGTAATAAAGCCACTTCCTAAACCACTTCCAGTTGCGCCAGGATCTTGATCTTCTTCCTCTGTTGTTCTAACTGGTTGTAATTGTGGTGATCGTGGTGATTCAGATTGTAATTGTTGTGGTGATCGTTGTGGTGATGATGATAACTGTTGTGGTAATCGTCGTGGTGATGGTGATAGTCGTTTAACTTGTTTAGCTCTTTCTTCTATATATTTATGTACAGCATCATCAAATTCATTATGATTAATAGTATCTTCATTAGATCTAATTTCTGGAATACCAGTATAGATGCGATATACATACCTAATCCAACTGGCAGAGCTTAGAGATTTAACATGTTCTGGTTTTACATATTTTTGTCTTTCATAATATCCAAACGCTGCAATATTAATTACTTTTTTTGGATCCCTGATAGCGGCAATACCTTCAGGCGTAAAGTTATCTATTATCTTAGTTCTTGGTTTAGGTTGTTGTGGTTGTGGTTGTTGTTGTGGTTGAGCTGCTTGAATACGGCCAGCAATATCAACAGGTAATGTTTCAAGAGCTCTTTGTGTTGCCTCAGTTGCTGTAACGATTTTCTTTGTTGGTTCGACAATCGGTTTAAATAATTGTTCTGCACCTTCTGCAAATTCCACTTGAGACTCCTGACGAGCTTGTAGTTGTTGTTTAACTAAATCACGGACGGGTAAATATTTTTTGATTGCCTGTAGTCGCTCTCGAGCTAATCTAGCTGAGTGTGGTTCTCCAATCATTATTGATAGTGTTTTATATTTGGTTAAATGTTGAGCAGCAGAGGGGGTGAATGACCAAATGATTAGCGACAGGATGTGGAAAATGGATCATCCTAAGAAAACGGAGAAAAAAAGTCAGAGTGTAGAGTAACAATATCGAGCTAAAAATGATGATATCACGTCAAGTTAGAGTGTGGTCGTGTAACGAGGCTGAGCTAACATAATGGATACAATGATCGGTTAGAGGGCGTGGTTTAAGGAACTGACCTGAGATTTTCAGCCCCGGTAGGAACCTTTAATTTTATAAATAAAGGACGCCAGAAAAGTGGTCTGTTCACCCCCTCTGCTGCTTCCTCACTGTGTGGGATAGGTACAACTATATTGATTTAATAATTAACTGTGTTATCTCTGTCAACATCCTCTTTTAACATATCTATATATGACAAAGTTGTTTCTGTTTCCTCCTCTGAGGAATGTTAATAATATAATTAAAGTCATTTACTTTGTTTTCAATCCTATAAGGACCAGATAATTTAGCCGAAAGATGGTTTTGAGGGATGGGCAGGAAAGCTAGGGCTTTATCACCAGGCTGAAAACTCCTTTCCTGTCACACCGTAATTTCATTTTTGACTGAGTTATTGCTACTTTACAAGCATTTGCCAACTTATATTTGAAATCAGAAACATAGTCAATACAATCTATGAATCTTCCTTTGAAGTTTTACCTTTATTAACTTTGGTAGTCCGCGGAAAGTATGTACAAAATCAGTTCAAATGGACCTAAACCCAATGATTCTTGCTGTTGTTGTTGTTGTTGTTGTTGTAGGGTTTGACGCAATTTTTCAGAACAAGATAGGCTGTACATGACATGGCGGCCAGTATAACTGGTGGATGAAGAACCCTGGAAAACCCATGGAAGAACCACCGACCCACGAGAAGCTACTGGCAGGTTTTCTCACGTACCCACGTTAGCCGAGCCTGAGACTCGAACCCACGCAAACAGATATGCGATGGCAGTGATATGGAACGGTGAGCGCTTTAGACCAATCGGCCATTCGGGGCCGCCCAATGATTCTTGAATTGATTCCGTAACAACAGACGATAGTAAATGAACACCCTCACCCCAATCCTTTTCTGTACCAAAGTAATATGGCAGAATAATTTTAATATAGTTTGATGCAATTTTTCCAAAGCCCGTTGAGTTTCGGGTTGATAGGTAGAAAATTTAGACTCTTGAATACCTAATTCATACATAACTTCTTGGAAAATACCAGAGAAGAAATCTGACCCATGGCCAGACTGGATAGATTTGGGAAGGCCAACAAGTGTAAAAAAAAAGACTTATCATGGTTTTAATTTTAATATCCCTCAAAAGAATTTTCTATGGAAATCATGTGGACTAACACATTTTGGTCAACGTGTATAGGTTGTCTGACTTGGTCTTATGTAAGAGACCGACACAATCTGCAATTATTTTGCTAAATGTTTTGTCAAACTCAGTAATAGGTTGCAGATGAACCTTATCTATCTTCTGACTGGGTTTTCCTACCATTTGTCACGTGTGACAAGAACTACAGATATCAGTAACAACACTTTAAATTTTCGTTCAATAAAAATGATTCAAAATCTTGTTATACGTCTTATTGATTCCTAAATGACCAGCCAATGGGGTTCATGGGTTAGACTAAGAATTTTCTGTCTATATCGGAACGACAACGTCATAGCTCACTAACCACTCGTCACAAGCGTGTACCTTCGGCTGTCTCCATTTCCTCATAAGAACCCCATAACAAACTGGTACTGGTGTAGTTTTTGTTTCACTAATAGCCTTCGGAAAGAAACTGGAGATCTCAGGATCCTATTCCTGTTTGACAATGAGTGATGGTCATTTGTCACCTGATTATAGAGAATTAGCAGTTAAAGAGGATCACTGTTACCTATACCTATGGACTGGTCAATAGTATTGGCAGAGTAATCTATCAAATTACTGTGTCAGCTAAAGGAATAATTTTGTGATCAAGATCATTCTCAGGAGCTATTTTTATCGTAGCTCTGGTACCCGCACAAGCAGGATGCAAGTCAGGGATTTCACTCACATTATGATCAATTTTTTTTATCCAAACAAGACGTCAGTTACTAGTGGATACCATGACCTTATCTACAGCTAGGCCATTCCCTAGTAATAAATGAATACCTTCTATAGGTTAAGAAGTCAATGCTCGAACAGTGATAGGTATGAAAACCAGGCCTGATGTCAAATTGGCACAATGGAAAAGAACATTAAAAAAGCCGCACTCGACTCCTGAATAACAACACTTTTTCTGAAGAAGACTTCTCAAATAAAGGCAAAGTACCTGGTAACAAAGACTCGGAGACGCTCTTGTGTCTCTTAATACTTTCATAGGGATAGGCCTGGCAGAATCACCATAAGTGATTTAGAACCTTTCAATATCAATATAGCGGTCGAATATGAGTATTCAATGAAAACAGAAGTTCATAAATTGTGTTCTTTATTAAAAATACGTCTCTTTATTTGGGGGTGTCCGTAAAGGTAGATTTCACTGTAATAGAAATTTTGTTCTGACTTCTAGATTGATTGACAAGTTACATTCGTCCTAGTTTATTTCATGTATTTTCTCACGAATTTAGCAAAATTATTAAAATTGAAATTTGAGTCTCAATTAAACTTATGACACAAATATTTGCATCATATAGTGTCGAACTGTTTTGTTCAGGAGGGAATAAGTGTTACTTAAATAACACATCAAATTTAGAGAAAACTATATGAATATAAAAATGCTAAAGATCGTCAGTTTGGTCACTGTCGATGTAACGAAGCTTGTCATAAACTAAGAAACTTCTTCTGTCTTGCATCCTCGGACTCGGAGAAGCAATTCTAACTTTCATATCAATGTATTCCTGTAACACAAAAGAAAATCCCATGCTAAATGTTGCTACAAGTGACATATAGCGCCCACAAGTATCACAAATACCAGTAATTGTCATAAAGTGATCCCGGCGTTTTTAACATTTTGTTTCCTAAGTAACTCTCATAATATGGGTCAACGTCACAATATAGCAAATACTGATATTATTACATTTTGTGCAGACGTCGTCCTGTAAACGCCACAAATTATTGCAATTACCATCAACGGTAAATGCCAAATTGTTTCAGATACAATTGTCATTTTGTGCTATTGGTTACTGTCCTGATATCAGCTCCTCTATCAATATGTTACGAATGGTCATGTCCTTTGTGAAGCAGCCTGTTTTCATCATGGCCATGTCCTTTGTGAAGCAAACTGTTTTCATCAGCGTAGGTTTTCGTACGTTGGTATTTTTATTGGTCCTATATTTCACAAGGATGAATGATAACATTTCGGAACCAAACTTCCTATCTATCTATCTATCTATCTATCTATCTATCTATCTATCTATCTATCTATCTATCAGTTTAAATATTATAAAAAGGACGAACGAACATACACCGACTGTTTCTGTTTGTGACCTTCGTTCAGCAGCACATTCTTAAAATGTTTGTCTTTGGTTTTTCATACTCATTATTCGTTTATCCGATACCCATTGTAAGATTTAATAGTTTGTATCTTGGGTCTACAGCAGTACTGCCGTGAATGTCATACATTTTACGACTTTTACCGGCGGTTATGGTGTCAGTAAATATTAAATAGTGAAATTTACCAGCGACTTTGCATGCAATGCTAGTGCCAGGAAATGTCACTTACGACATGTACAGCCGTTTATGACTTTTTCATTCTCTACAGTGCCATTTTCAGTAACTACACCAGTGGAAATATTAGTAAACTTTGCCTATAAATGGGTAACTTCTTAAACTTTTGATATGAAACGTTTAGCCTACACGAAAGACTGCATCAATCAACGAGTCTGTTTCCCTGCGTTGTTCCATCAACGCTGTTTGGAATTCAACTAGTATGTAGTGTCCATGTGACAGGAATTTTATGCAAAAATCTGAAATATTTCTCAGCTTGGGAAACTGAACCTTAAGTTTAAGTTTACTGTACCTTAATGGTGCTTGCACTATTTCACAAAGTGCAAAGAAAAGTTTGGTCACTCACCTCTGTGGGATTTTCCGTTTTAAGTTCTTTAGTTTGCCTCCAAGAGCGTTTGCCAAACCTATTAATTCTGCTTTAAAAGATAAATAAAAACAATGATCATGATAATACTGATGATGATGAAATAATATTCCTACTATTACTTCTGTTAATAATAATTTTAGTACTACTACTACCAAGATGATGGCGATGATGATAATATTACTGCTACTATTATTATTATTATTACTACTACTACTACTACTACTGCTGCTGCTGCTGCTGCCAGCAATACTTTTAGAATTATTGTTACTACTACTACTACTCTATTACTACTACCAAGATGATGATGACGACGATGATGAAGACGATGATGAAGATATTACTACTACTAACTCTGCAAGTAATAATTTTAGTGTAAATTTACTACTACCACCAAGATGCTGATGATGATGACGACGACGATGACAATAATGACGACATTACTACAAATATTACTATTATTACTTATGCTATCAATAATTTTAGTACTACTTTTACTACTTCTTCTCTACTACAACTATTACTACTGTTTCTATCACTACTACCAAGATGATGATGATGATGATGACGATTATGATGATGACGATGATGACGATATTACTACTACTACTTCTGCTAGTAATAGTTTTAGTACTAAATTTACTACTACTACCAAGATGATGTTGATGACGATGACGATGATGATGATGACGATATTACTACTATAATTACTACTACTTCTGCTAACAATAATTTGAGCACTACTTTTACCACTACTAATCTACTACTACTACTACCAAAATGTTGATGACAACGATGATGAAGATGATGAGGATATTACTACTACTACTTCTGCTAGTAATAATATTAGTACTAAATTTATTACTACCACTAAGATACTGATGATGACGATTACGACGATGATGATGACGATATTACTGGTGCTATTACTATTGCTACTTATGCTAGCAATAATTTTAGTACTACTTTTTACTACTTCTACTCACCTACTACTACTTCTACTACTATTACTACTGCCAAGATGATGATGCTGATGACAACGATGATGATAACGATGATGACGATATTACTACTACTACTACTACTATTAATACTACTACTTCTGTTAGCACCGCTCCGGTGACCTAAGTGGTTAAAAAGTCTGCCTCGGATGCGGGAGATCGCGGGTTCGAATCCCGGCCGAATCATACCAAAGACTTACAAAAATGGTACTACAGCTACCTCGCTTGGCACTCAGCATGTTAGGACTGGTTGGCATAGTATCAGGATGATATGATTGGGTGGGACATGATACTACATGTTTGCAGCACGATGCCCCAGTGCTAGACATCACTATAAAGTGCCACACGGCAGACATCATAGCAATAGGACTGAAAAGCTGTTAAACCTACGTTAAAAATCCAGATCACCAACACAAATTTCTGCTAGTAATAAGTTTAGTACTACTACTACTTTTACTACTAATACTACCACCAAGATGATGATGAAGAGGACGATGATGACGATGATGACGTTATTACTACTACTATTAATACTACTACTTCTACGACCAATAATTTTGGTACGACTACCACTTTTGCTACGACTACTACTATAAAGATGATGGTGATGTTGACGATATTACCACTACTATTACTACTCCCATACCTTTGGTTCATGTTCTGAACCCAGGTGTACTCGGGTACGAAGATTATCGATGACCATGCAGGGTCGGTTTGCATAAGTGTTTCCTGATTCCTCCAGCTAAATCTATTGCCTTCAGCTACCCAATGTGGGTTTCAACATGAGGAAATAAATGTAGGTGTACCAGCTTTTCTTGGAGTCTGATACAATCAACACAGTTTTAAAATACCGGTTCTTTCAACCTGAGAGCAAGTATGACTGTTTGCCAAAACATTTACTTCCAAGAAAACAATTTTAGTAGCACTTCTCTGTTGACAGAATGCTTTCTTTGAGAATATTGGAACTTGACAGGTGCACAAGTAGAGTTGTAACAACTGTGTCATCGACGACCCATTTATGGAAATTATTCATCGACTTTCAAATCTATTCCAGATTCATAACATCAAGAATGTTCATGCAGAGGGTAACATAACTGCATATTGTTCGCATAACAGCTTCAGCAAATTTGACAATGTGTTTAACTTTTCAATTACATACAAAAAGATATAAAGAAAGCTAACCTGAGGCTTTCGTCCTTACGTTAAAGACTTCATCAGCAGACTGATGTGATCTCTACTGACTGTCCACATCGCTAGATGGAATGGTGAGCGATGTTAACAGATTGTCCCAGATATGCGGCAGGTTGTAACGGCCCCCGTCCCTGTTTAGCGTCGGTTTGTGCGTACGGATGTAAATCGATTCGTTAACCACTCCCACCCCCAGCCCCGCTCGAACCGGGCTTGTTCTCGATCTAGGATTTTTACGGAGTTCCAAGTTATAGTATGGCAAGGGAAAACATTGTGGATGTGCCATAATACCTCAGACGAGCTTGAACTGAGGTATCACGGCACATATACAATGTTTTCCCTGGCCATACTAGATCCTAGATCAAGAACAAGCCTGGTTCGAGCGGGGGTGGGTGGGGGTGGGTTAAAGAATCGATTTACGTCCGTGCACGCAAACCGACCCTGAACAGGGACTGGGGCGTTACAACCTGCCGCATATCTGGGACAATCTGTTAATATCGCTCATCATTCCATCGAGCGATGTTGACAGTCATTAGAGATCGCATCAGTCTGCTGATGAAGTCCTTAGCGTAAGGACGAAAGCGTCAGGTTAGCTTTCTCTATATTTCTGTGTATTTAATTGAAAAGTTAAATACATTGTCAAAAATGAATATTACTACACAGTTAAGCTTTCACCAAAGTCATCAGCAAATGTCTTTAAGATACGTTAAAGGAAGACATGGAAGCATATTTTGGTGTCATAATTAAAGCTAAATGTTAGATAAAACCTTTGAAATATTTCAACGCTATGTACACCTACTTTAATCCAATGATAATGTACATAAACATATTTCTCTTTCCCGGATCGTAATGCCAAATAAGGAAAGACGGGTGAAATCCCATCTTGCATAGAAAATTCCATAAATTGGCAACATCGGAGGGTAAACCAATGAGAAAAGGAGATTGCATTATACTTAAGTGTACAATTAACAATGGCGGATAATACCATATACAGCTTACAACGGAGGCTGCAACCTCAGTCGTAAGCTATACCAAATCATTCTCCGTCGATGCAACGTTTACACTATAAATGATACTGCTCGCTGTCTTCGTCGTTGACTTACCCGCCGTCGTTGACAATTTAAGCAATATGATATGCATGGTGTGGAGATGATGAGGTTGTGGGAGGAGTCCGACATCTAAGGAAAACGCCGATGGACAGGTGATAACGCATTTGCACCTATATCCATCAAAACACCCTTCTTGGCATATATTACATAAGGTTCGAGTTTCTCCTCATTTGTTTCGAAAATACTGAGTACAACAGATTTGTATATACGTTAAATTAAACTCACTTGCGTGCTAGAAGATGAATAACGTGTACCAGATAAACAATGATTGTCAAAGAAGACAAAGTTAGACAAATCACAGTGAGAGCAATTTCGTACGGTTCCTGCTCAACATGATCTGTTGTATCTGTTGTACTTTCTGTTACAGTATCTAATGGTTCTTCGAAAAAACAATCTTTGTGGTTCATAGCATTTATCAGTCTGCCAGTATTTAAGGAATTCTGGGATAGTCCCCATTTCTTGAAGAGAAGCATCTGTATACAAACACTGTCTGGACAACGTTTTCCACATTCGTAGAAAGATTCGTCTATGATGTAAGCTTTGGGATTTTTCCTGTAACATAAATCCATAATGTACGCTCTCTCGTCACATGATAAATTTATACCAATGTTAAGATCGCAAACCAGACGTAAAAATCCAGGTGGCGGGCAAGGTACACCCATAGTACTAAAGAATTTGTCATGTTTTGCTTCCACTTGCGCATGCATAGTCTCGTATCTGCGGTGGTCACAAGTATCCAAACACGTGGTCTGTTAATAGAAGATAAAATATAATTAAACTATCAAAGAATATTTGAAAGAAGATTTCCGATAAACGTTTAATAAAACTTCGGCAACAGGCGCTATTCACCAGCTAAACGTATTGAACAATAGACTTACGTATAAATTCCTTGTTAATATGGTATAGTTATCACACTAATCAAAAGGAAACACTCTTCTGACAAAATACCTAATATCATAAAATGGATTTACTCAGCTGAATGTTCGTGAAAATAAAGCAATGTAAAAATCGTGTATTAAGCTAACCTACATAATAAAAGGTCATCATAAGTTACTCGCCTCATTCGTATTACTGCAGTTGACCTTCTAATACGGCATACATTTGTGTTATGATAGCATGTATCTCAGCTATACTTTCTAGGACTCATAAAATCTTGTCCACGAGAGCAGATCTATTGAGATTACTATGTTACTCATTACTGAATTCACATGAGGTATTGATTATTTTAACGTATATACTAATTTTAAATTAAATATGTTGCCTTTTTCACCAGTACATGAGAAGGCAGCAAGTGCACGCACCCAGACGCGCAGCTGTCGCTTATCTTCAAGAATATCAGAGATTTTTTTTAAATATAAGCTTATATACCAAGTATAATCAAAATCTATTTAGTAATATGGTCTCTATACAGGCAATGGTGCAAATTATAGCTAATCAGAACCCAGATCTCCCCATTAATGTTAGTTCTGAGTTTATTTATTCATTCCACGTTTATGAAAGAGTCGAGATCTGGCAGCAGGTCAAGCCCCCTCTCTATTGGCCCTTGACATATGGTATCTTTATAAACCAATTTTCCATGTTATAAATGTATATTATTGTATATTTATCTTCCCCGAGAGAAGCAGACAAGCGTATATTAATTACAATTGGCATACGATCTGCTGAACAATTTTTGGAATTTAAAACTCTTCAGGCACAGTGTTTTACAATGAACCTAACTAGGACTTTTGTGAGTGCAGGACCAGCATGTAAAACAATTACCGTTGATTAGTGCGATACCTCTTTCCACAGATCGCACGACCACAAGAAAATAGACTTGTTGATGTACAAACTTTAACACAGAATAATAAGCAATTCATAATGCATCACGAGCTTGATGATATAAGTTTGGATATATTATACTCAGCAATAATGACATCTTCCGTAGCTATCTCAGATTTCAAATGTATATGAAAATAATCTCTGTTCTGCTGAAAGTGATATTTATTAGTCATATTAAATTCTTTTTTAATGCAGTATATTAACAGCTAATTCTCAGTTTTGGTATAGAATTCTTTTTATGTTAACATTATATTAGTTTGAGCTGTGTTAACAATACCTTTCACGTTAATAATTAGGTACAATTCCAAATAAACGGGTAACGCAGAGGAGAAATAAAAAATGTGAACTCTGAGATGTTGAAGGTATTACTACATTTGTCAAGTTCCTTATACATTTCCTTCTTCTCTCTACAATTCTGATCAAATTTTGTGCCTTAAAAATTAAATTAAAATTTAATTAACATTAAAAATAACATGCATTTAAAGTGTTGGTATAAAGCAATTTGATATACCAATATTATTGGTATATCAAATTGTGATCCGCCCATGGCGCAATAATACGCATATATAAACATTCTCGCGAGCGTCTGCAGTTGATTCTAGATCAATGATCAATTTCAGCACATTAGTCACTAGTGACGTATGAAAATAACGATGAAAAGTATTAATAATCCCCGTTTTCTAAATCAATTTAATATGGTACACATTTTCATCACAATCCTTTCTGCTTTCTGCTCTCCCCTCCCCTTTCATGCGTAACTGACAAACTGCGCAGAAATGTGGAATGAGAGAGTAAAGGAATTTGGGCTGGATTAAAACCTTGAAATAGAAATTACACCAAGTAACCTACAAGAATATGGTTCGTCGTAACGATACGTGTGCACTTTCCTTGGGATTTATCTACAGTGTTTATCAATGATGCAAAGTTGCAAACCAGTAAATTCCTCGGATACGTGGTACACATACTGTGATATATTTAATGTTATGTTTTGTTGTTTTTTCTTAAACATACCATAATGTTCTAAAAAAATCGATTATTATTATTTAAATATGAAAATGTTCAAAGGCCTCTCTCTCTCTCTCTTCTCTCTCTCTCTCTCTCTCTCTCTCTCTCTCTCTCTCTCTCTCTCTCTCTCTCTCTCTCTCTTAACCATCGTAGCAGGATACGGGCTAAAATCTATGAAAGGGCGAACGTAGAGGATTTTCGTTTGTCATCCCACAATATCTCTGGACTTATGAACGATGGTAAAAATTAAGTCAAACCGACCAAAGGATATGAGAGAGAGAGAGAGAGAGAGAGAGAGAGAGAGAGAGAGAGAGAGAGAGGTCGGTTGTACTGATGCTAAAGCAGAATAATGTCAGTTGGCTTAGTTTCTATTCCACAGTAACTTCCATGCGCCGGTATCTGAATGGCGTAGCTATCCAAGTGTTGCTACTGCTCTACTTTTATCATTAAAACCATCTTTCATGTTTAAATCATAAGTGTGCATTATATTGATTTAATCAATGTGGAGAAAAATAGAAACCAAGAAAAGAAAACAATCAACTTATCAATATGCAGAGGTGATTGTAAATAGCCACTAAAGGCATAGAACTACATTTTGTAGCGGACACACTCGGGGATGTGAGGAGTTCATTCACTAGGTCAATATACGGCTGCCTGTAGTAAATCTGAACTCCGTTCAAAGGGCAAATATACGTATTTGTATGTGATATAAATAAAATATATGTACAGTATGTACGCTGTATCAATGATAAACCACTCGTTTCCTTTTAATGAAAAATTTATACATCTCGTGGTATATCATTGATACAGCGTACATACTACACACACACACACACACACACACACACACACACACACACACACACATCACGTTGTGTAAGGAAATTTGTTAACAATATCTGCTTCATGTTTATAAATGTTTTCTGATAGAATTCGTAATTCAAAGTACTTTGGGTAATGTCAATATAGGATTAAATGATCATGGTTGGGTTTTTATCGATGTGCAAATTTTACCTAGTCACTCTCAAAGTAAATAAAGTCCGAAGTCCGAAGGACTTTATGTAAACTTGGTGAGTGATTAGGTAAAATTTACACATCGATAAATACCCAACCATGATCATTTAATCCTTATAATTCCAATTTACTCCCTTTCTAACATCAGATCAGCAGATTTAATCAACAAAACATTCAGTTTTATGGACCTCGAAGTTTTCTTTCATTAGCATCTTAACTGCAATAGAATACATAGCCCTATCTTCGCCAGCCAAGATTCATTGATTCTTTATACAGTGATACGGGGTAGAATGTCATAGCGGTCATGCCAGTGATATATTGTTATGATTATTGTTTTCATATATAAAAAATTGTTGTTGCGCTTCAACCAGGAATATTTCTTTTTTTGGTTTTCGAAAATTACGCTTGCGTATGGCATGTGTTGTTATAGTAACGTCGTTGTTACTTTCTACGCATTTCGATAATTCAAAAGCAAAATCGTGCCCATTTTTAGTGAGATCCCTTGGTTGACATGACCCTGACCTTTAATAACAGCTGCTGTAACATGTTGTCGAGGTGAAATGCAACATTATCCGAAGATTGGCTTCTAAAGTCTGCCATATGCCTTCTTCGGCAAAAGGGGTGAGTGTTGGAGTGCAGGAAGGTCTGTGCAACTACATTGTTTTTTACTTCTAATGGTCGATTTTAATCTGTGGCTTGTCACTTTTTATCGGAGTGGGTGGGTGGGATCCTGTTGTTGTTATTATTAGGGTGTAAAGCGTTGATATAGATAAAACTTCACATCAAATGATCTGGACACAGGGAACCAAAAGTAGTCCGCAGAATTTATCGATGTGTAGAAAATTCCAGATCAGTATCATGTGACCGTTTACATCCAATCCAAACGTAGAAAAAGCAGTCAATCCATAAAAATTGGAATTATTAAGTGTTATATAATATTACGACTTTAGACTGATTCTGAAACAAAGAAAATACGTGTCCGTGAATTAGCCATTGCATTACTTCAAATTCGCGGTTACTTCCTTTGAAGAACTTGCCGCGGAGCGAGAAATTGTTGTTTGCAATTAGCGGTGATGTCACCGGTCGACATCGTAACACCTCAGTGATACCACCCTAGACTGTTTTCAAAGAGACCACCGGTATCCAATCACAACTAAGATAGTCAAATTTTGGGTGGGTTTCTCACGCAGCCAGACATTATTTTGTTTAATCGATTGTGAAAGAATCAGTGCACGTCTGGACATTGGCAAGAGCAGACCGTAGGAAGTTGGAGAATAGACTGCCGAAGTTGTGCGCTCGTTAAAAGGGCGGGAAGTTAGTTCTAGGAACTTCGGACGAGATTGGAACAAAAGCTTCTGAGGTAAAATATCTTCGCCCGAATCTGTCTCACTTCCTAACTAGGTGTCGTAAGATTCATACATTATTATGTGCATTTGATGTAGTAGAAATGTAATCTTCTATGTATAGCGGAATTATCAACATTTCGTAATTTAGTATATAAGTAAGATTCAAGATTAATGTATGCAGTTAATAGGATAAAATCGATGTGATGTGATTATGATTTTTAACGTAGCTTTAACAATTTTTCAGTCATATCGCTACGATGTTTGCAGTGTGGCAGTTTATAGTGATGTCTAGCACTGGGACATCATGCCGCAGACATGTAGCATGATGTCCCACCCAGTCACATTATCCTGACACCAGGCCGACCAGTCCTAACACTGACCTCTTAATGCTGAGCGCCAAGCGAGGCAGCTGTTAGTACCATTTTTGTAAGTCTTCGGTATGACTCGACCGGGGATCGAACCCACGACCTCCCGCATCCGAGGCGGACGCTCTAACCACTAGGCCACCGGAGCGGTGTGGATAAAATCGAAGTGGATGGTGTAATCTGTTACGATGTTGCATTGTGGTGCAGAACGGAATTTAATATTGAGCAGTTAGACCTTGTACTTGTTGTACTTGAATATATAGTTGTGGATTGTGCAGAGTTAGGCATTGTTGGCCTTGTGCATGTATAATTGGGCATTTATATTTGTATGTGTCTTTTACAATTTGTAAGGTAGGAAACGCGTAGGAATATTGTTGATATTGATAGGTTACTATATAGAGAATTAGGTATATGTATGTTTGTATCAGAAGTCGTGATATTGTTGTTATAACCTTTACTATAGAACAAAAGCGTATGTGGAATATTTAGATGTGAGTGTATGAGCTGACATAATGATTGAATTTGCCATTATGCTGATGAACGATCTGTGAGTGTGAATTCTCCTGTGTTTGAACAAGGAGGCAAAATTGTACGTCCCTTTTAATCCACAGGTAGCTTTCCGGGTGGGAACGGACGTCACTCGAAGATTAGAGAGGAGAAGACGTGGAGAGCACGTAGAGATAGGCTGTTGTGCGGGGGAAGGAGGGCCGAGAGAACGGGAATGAGGGTACCGGAAGTAATGACGAGGAGGTCGAGAGAACGGAAACGAGGGTACTGGAAGTACCGATAAGGAGAGCCGGTAAAGGAATACAAGGCGGAAGTTACACATGAGTAACATAGAAGGGACACGGGAAAGAATCACTCTCACCTTTAATTTCGCGGGATGAAATAATTGGCAATTTGGACAGGTCGTGTAGCGATTGGAAGCAATTGCATTGAAAAATTGTCCTGTAATTGTGGAATACTGTGATCTAGTTTATTAAATTGTTATACCTTTTACCTTATTAATATTATATTTTAACACCTAGACCGTCGGCTTTGCCTAAAAGACAAACCCCTTTCATATATGAATATTTTACACAGCTATCACCGCAAATTCGTACCAGTAAACTTTTGTTTCATAACTGAATATTTGTTCCAAAAAAATCTTATTACATAAAAAAATCCATATGGTATATGCATCATGTATGTTTTGGAGTTTAACGGTACGTAAGCAGAATAACGACTATGTGCTGTCCAGGTTCTGTGGCCATACATAAAAGGTACATTTCAACTAAAATCATCATGGTCGACATATCTTCACGCTAACATGCACATTCATATCATAAACGATACGAAAATTGAAAAATAGATCATTTGATAAGAAATATAAATTTATAAACAGAGAATTTATGAAACGAGTTCAATAATTTCCAGCTTTTGTGAGCCTTGGCGGTTTCATAAATTCAATATTAAATTATTACCCATTTGAGATACTTTTTATGGCATAGAGTTTATTTCAGTGGAAATTAGTTAGATAGAAAGAAGAACGAATAATTTCGTTTATTCTGACAGTCGTTGCACCTTCTATTTGTTGTGCGTAAAAAATAGTCCCAAAAGAAGTTGAACAAGTATTAACATTTAAAAGTAGATTATACTTTTCTTACAATATAAGTCAAAGAACAAGCGTCCATCCGAATAAACAGAACATTTTACACAGACAAAACATTCTTCAACACAGAATGTCCAATGCACGTTATGTTGCATTGTTTGATGCTATACACGTTTGAGTGCAGTAGATGATCCATGTTTACGTAACCTAACATGTCACTTTCACAACTAAGCATTACATTGTTGCGATAGTCATGTGAAAGAAGGTTTACTGGATGCAGAAATTTCCATATTTATTGTAATGTATTTGTGACCGGATATTTGCAGTACTTGACTTGGAACAGTAGACTACAGAATATGTAAACAAATTTTATTTTGAGTCGGAACTGCATCACATATTTATGCCATAAATATGCAGTGGTTGGATAAACTTCTGTCAATTTGGATACCGGTTTATGTCTACATTTTTATGTGAAGAGAGTTGAGTTTGTTTACTCCTTTAAGTTAACTTTTAAACCACGCTTTAATATAGGGTTGATTCCATACTACAGGTATACCGACCCCCTAATCCCCCACCCCACACACCCGCTATCATCTGTGTAATACCCTCAGTTTTACTTCTTGGTGTTGTTGTACAGCTGTTGTTGTTGGCTTGGAGCTTTAGCCATTTTTCATGTTATGATACGTTATACATGACATAACAAGTCCCTGTGCTGGTAAATTGTCCATATTAAGACAGGCGAGACCATTTTTCCCCAATTACTTTGGTGATTCGAATCCAAAAATGGCCGCCAAACTGTTCATTGAAAATACAGAAAGTTCCAGAAGACGGGATTAAAAAAGTTTTCCCTCGATCGCAGCCAAACAGTAAAGAGAATATTGCACAATAACTTCATGGGCTTATTTGGACCAATCAGAATCATATAAAGTGATATGTTCAAATGTTATAATATAAAAAATATTAAACTGCACACACCATGGGCAAAGTGTACCGACTATGTGATAAAGAAATTTATAAAACGTGGTAAATAATGTTAATATGCCACTCGCTGCTTGGAGATACTGGCATGCTGCATTATTCGTCGAATTGTATGAATTTCATTTTAAATGGAGACAAGTTTGAGATTCTGTGTATGACCTACAACGTTAATAGACGTTACGTTACCTATTGAACTTAATAATCATATGACGTTAAGCATTGAAGCTGCTAATAATATAAAAAGTTCATTGACGTTGCGTTACTCAGTGACGTTGCTTTGTGTTACGTCACAGCCAGTCTAAAAATTTTATGAAATGATGTCATGGCGTTAATAAAAGTAAACGTTATCTGATACTATAACAATACCAGAAGAAGGAGAAAATGGAAACAATCAACAGAAGAGCAATAACATGATCCTTTACATTTTATGGATACAGGGCTGTAAAAAGAGCTATAAAAGTGAGCAAAATCCAATAAATACTGTCTGATATATCAATCTCAAAGTTTCTATTATAATCTTCGTATTTTGGTCAGCTTTTTGGAACCTTGTCAGTTTACAGTCCTACAACCTAACCCGCGTTATGCACATACACACCAAATAGTAGTGGACCCGTAAATTGGTCTTAGAATGAAAAAAGATGTGCTAAGCAAAGGGTGATTGACATAACGGAACTTGATTTGACCACATCTACCAACCATCCCAAAATCACATTCCAAATGTCAGGGCCTCTAATATTTAAGAGACAGGTACATCATGTAGGAACACAACTGCGTGCTACACCGGAAGCGGCGATAGATGTCAGAAGAATTTAAACAAGAGTAATATCCTGGATCATCGTGGAAAAACCAACTTTCTATTGCATATGGCCCCACCAGCGACCGTAACTCAGTGGAGGAATTTTCCGAATACTTTTTTTTTATTGTCGTCGCAGTGGAAAGGACTGTGTTGTGGATCATCGCTAAGATGGAAGAGGTATCTGTGTCGATACAAATCCGCGTAGACTTTGTCGGTGTGAATTTCATAGACGACTGAGTCTGTATCGGTCATGAGTAGCATTGCTTTGTCTCCTTAGGTGTGTTTGATGAAGTCGTAATGAAACTCGAGTATGAGAATTTTTGGAGTGCTTGAGTACAGCTGCTCCGACGTAGATGGGGTTATCTAGCTTCAGATTGGTATTTCTGGATTCGATGGCGACGCGTTCTTCGTCAAAGATTTTCATGTGGAGAAAGGCATCGTTGGCCACTAGTTTATCTCGTCGTTGAACGTCACTGACGATGTCAAATGTTTTCCATGGTTTTTACGAAGACGCTATTGTTCATGAGTTTGAAGAAGTCTTTGTCGTAGGTGGTGGTGGCTCTGGCTCGTTGTGTCGTATTGAAGTCAATGTAGGGTTTCATCCACGGTGATTGTTTAAACTTGAGTGCTCGGTGAACTTGGCCAAGAACGAATCCGTGTTGGAGTGCTTGTTCGAGCAGTCGATGATGCATTTTGTTGTGGGTTTTGTGGTTGCGATGAGGTATCAGTTTTAGACCTTGGCATGTCCTAGTCCAATTTGGTGTTTTTGTTTTTGTTGTGAAGAGAACATCGAATGGGTGAAGAGAATGGATTCAGCGCAGAAGGGATAATCGTTATGAGCATCGTGTATATATTGTGGGTACTCAAGATCGACCTCGACAAAATATCCCCAGTCATTGTGGTTATCCCGCATGTCCTTGCTCAAGAAACTGTTCTCCGGTGATCCAGTAAAAATCTCCTATGGGAAGCGGTTGTGACATGGCCCAGCCATACAGATTGGTAGAGACAAGTTAGAGGATGTATGTGAATCAATGAGTGGGATCGTAGTTGGACATGGATTTGTGGTTGTCGACGGCGTGTTTTTTGTTGATGACGGAGATGCCTTCTCGCACCATCTGCTCTGTGAACATGAACAAGTATGTATCGCTGAAGAGTTCTAGGGTCACTCCGGATTAATTAAGGAGAGTGTCCCAGGAGAGTCCTGGTGAGGGGAAATACCATAGGACATCGAGTTGGTAATGGTTTAGGCATGTGCGTCTGAAATTTTCGAAGACATCTGTGAGTAGGAGTACGTCAGTTTTCAGGTACAGGTCATGATAATCTCAGAGAGTTTGACAATCCAGTTCTTTCCATATCTTGCACGCGTACTGGTGGCTTGAGGCGGCAACGAAGTTTCATCGAATCTCGACCACGTATCGATGTATTCGTGGGAATAGACACCATTTTGCTTGAGCAAGTCCGCTTGGTTACCAAATTATTTTTCCAGGTGGGTAAACTGAGGACAGTTTTTGGCGAGTTCTTCTATTGATTCCGACATGAACTGAAACGAATTAATGAATCAAAAAGGACCAATCGAGAACGACATGTACGTTTCAAAATTGTTGGGGATACATTTGATTTGAGTTCACACTTCCGCGAGAAGTGGTTTGACACGTGGATGCCTGAGTGCTGCCATGATAAAATGTCCATCGTATCCTCGCAGATTATGAGCGATGACTGGAAGGGAGCGTAGCTTACAGTGATAATGAGCTGCTCCTCGATCGTGACATGGCAATGGTCTCTGACTATTTTATCGTGAGGTTGAAAGTACTCTTCGCGGATGTGGCATCGCTGTGCTGCTTTAAGCTGTCGTAGTTGTGGTGGTGTGAGTCGAATCAACGTGGCTCGATTTATTCGTATGGCTTGGATGCGTTTCCATTCATCGACGAGTTGCTCAAAGAACCATGGAATGCAATCCTCACCACGATGCTGGCGGTAGGGTAAGAACAAACACTCATCGACAGAACAGCAGGTTTTATAGCCAATTGCGCAGGGGATGTGTTTGTGTTCAACTTGAGTAAAAGAATGGTCTGGACTAAGGGAGGGTCCTTGTACTTTTTTCAGGATGGCTTCCGAGTCGAAGTCGATATGAAAAGGTTGTGAGTATTTTTTGTAGTGGTGTTCGAACTGCAGTGTTCCCTCGCGTGGCATCTGTACGGTTTGCAATTTCTGACAGTATCCTGACGAGACGTGATCGTGAAGTCGTTGCTGTTGAGGAAAGCATTGTAAGCAGCAATAGCAGAAATAGCCGTGATTATTATATTGCGTGTACTAAGATCAGCATAAGTGGCTGAAATCTTTGATGTGCACGAAATGGTTTTGGTAATAAAGGAAACTGAGGCTGCGTTATGATGCTGTTTTGGAGATCAGAATGGGATATACCACGAAATATTGATCACCCGCCTTCTTGTCATCTAGCCCAAACACGTCGATGGAGAGTCCATCGTAGAGTGAATCCACTTTGGGAACGTCTTTGACCGATGCTGAAAAGGTGATGCCAGTGGTATGAAATGTATCACGATAGTGCTTGTAGTGGTAGACACGATAAACATGATCTGCAAAGCGGATCGCCCAGACGAGACATAAGTCATCGTTGTTTTTGACGTTGATGCACACTGTGGTAGCTAGGATTGCTTGGGCAGTGACACGTGCTTACTTCCACGTAGCGGTGTGAATTTTGAAGTTGAAGACGAGATGGAATTGACTCCTGCAAAGATCCATGCCGATCCTGACTCGTGACAACCTTCAATGCGATGCTGGATAAAGGACCAGGCGACGTCGACGATGTAACTGAAATCGTCAATGCGATACACGATGAGCGACTTGGCTCTGATCCACACGTCGATGCTCTTGTGTTCTTTGACCAGATGAACGTTGAGAGCTACTCCAAGTTTGATGGCCGTGTGTGTGCATAGTTCTGTGTCAACGATAGGTTGTAGAATGTGCTGCAGGAGTTTTGATCGACTCCATGCTGAAGGTCATGGGAATGATCGTAATTGAATCCTTTGTCAGCACCTCCGTATGCGTTTTCAATGCGTCGGGGTGGTGGAAGAAACAAGATCTTATCACGTTGTCGTTGAAGGGCTTGTGGATAGATTTTGGGTAGTTTTTCTTCCATATCAGCTCGTCGCAATCAACTTATGATTTCATGGATATCGAAGAAGTTTGGAAGGCTTAGCGGTTTCTCCTGTGAGCGCTTTGTATTTTTCTCGTTGCTAAATATACTGCTGCGTGGTTGATCTCTCGTCACGCCAGTGCTTTGTACTCGTTGACGAGCTAGCAACGTGCAGGATGATTTTTTGGGCATCGCCATGAGATCTCATCTGACTCGTTCGATTAACTAATGCAGAGCGGCATTCGATCTGGTATAGGGTACGTGGACACCCTGTGACGATCGAGCGATGCCCCTGAGTCGACGAGCAATATCATGCCGCAGGATAAAACTTTTTCCTTGATTTGCCATACGTGGATACTGGGCAAGATCCTAGTCTATCCTTGGGATGATAGAGATGCTATATAATATAGTCCCGTATTTCATTTGTTTAATTGCTTGTTCATTTCTCATTTTTTTAATTGCTTGTTATATTGTAAAAATGTTATCTATTATATAGCACAATGCGTCTGCGTTGGACGCGTAAGTGTACCTGGTTACCTCAGGGCAGTACGGAAAAGTTCAATAAGCCATGCATGAGAGAGTCCTGCGCGCAGCATCATGCTCTTATCAAACGTGGAAGTCCAGGAATGAAACCCTGCTTGGGTTGCCAGGAAGGTGTTCGACGTCAGCTCCAAGTGTGTCAGCGCTGCGGTGGACGAAACATCCGGGAGATTAAATACTACTACGAAAAAACGAGAACTACCCAAAGACCCAAAAACCAATTAGCGTTGTGCAACGAGTTTCTGACCAAGATTAAGCATGACTCAAAAACAGTGTTGTGGAATGTGCATCCCGTGTTTAGTCGTTACGAAGCTAACATGGAGGGAGAGGTGCGTAGCGTACGCACTAAAATTAGGCACGTGGTGAAGTTTAGCACTACAGGTTACTCCATCGTTCATGTGTTTGTCAATTGAGTTAGGGCTACGATGTGCAGTCATCGTTCTGTGTTTGAAGCTCATCGGTGAGTGGTTCCCATTGGATATTCCGTTATTCATCTCAACGGAGATATATCGGATAATCGGTTGTGCAATGTAGATATAAGACCTGACGGATAGCAAAACAATATTTACGAAAACTTTGTTTACACAATTTTTTTACGCCTCGGTAGATCTGTACATCAACTTGAGGAGTTCTTCTCGATGCATGCAACAGATGCAATGCTTGAAAAGGAGTTCTTTATCGTAGACGATGCTGAGCGTGCCATTGTCGTAGAGCACCTTCTGCTGTGCCGCCGTGAGCAATACGAGATCGTTCCTATTCGCATTACTTGGGTGAGTTAGCGAGACACGTTGATGTCTATGTTTAGATGGAACGCATTCACGATAGAATCCTCCAGATCTTTCTGATTTTCCAAGAGGACATAGGTGAGATATCGAATCTGATTCACCACACCATCAATCGTCTCTACGTCTTCCATCTATACTAAGATAATTTTAAGATCTTTTTAAACGTTTTTTAACTCATACATCTCATGCAGTGAAGATCTTCACGACGCTGTCTCAGGATAACTCCGCACGTTGATCTCGCGTAAGTAATGCCTGCCCACGCGCTGATCCTTGTGTTTTGGTCAGCGTCAGTTCGATCGTCACAGAAATATTATTTCGTAATACCGTAATAACATCGTAATAACGATGGCTTAATGAAGCGCTTCGGGGTGTTTCAAGATTACGTCAGTCCCAAAGACCTCATCATCGTCAGACATCTTTTATAAAATTAGGTTTCATATTTTTGGTCATAATACTTTTCGAATCGGCATAATGGCGTCAGCCCGCACTAGTTTCCTGCCATGTCCACGATGAGGTCGTCGACGGTTCTCATCTCGTGAATGAGCCATGGCATGTCAAAGGGAGGTCCGCGTAGATACGATCGGATTTTATTGAGCATTTTCTGATAGGATAGCATGGTCTGCTAGGTGATATTTTTTGGCCTCCAGTCGTGGCTCGAGGCGTTTCATCAGGGTCTGCATGGCCAGTCCAGCTTCGGACAAAATCAACATCATCGGCTTGGCTAGTGCACCAGTGGAAATCACTCCGGTGGCCGTCACGGAAAGATGAATCATCGAAATGACTCTCAATATGCGTTTGTAACGTCGGTACACAAGCGTATACACGTAGACTCTCCGATGGTAATAGTGGTAATTCAATTCTAGCTCACGACGCTGCTCTACCGACAAATTCTCATCGATGTGGTTAAAGTCAAGGATGGCTTCATTCTGTGTCGACTAAACTCTGCAGAAGCAGTTCAAGTTGTGACACGTTTTCCTTTAAGAATTTGATGTGCACTTTAACGTTATCGTTGTCGATCTCAGACACCTTTTCTCCAACGAGCCACAGTGGATATATGTTCAAGCTTTTTGTGATTTTCGTCAATTGACTTAACCTCACAAGATCAGATAGCGTATCAAGAGTCGCTTCCAGTTCCACATGGTCCAGATATTGATTTGATTCTATGGTGTGTAACATCTCATCCGTGGAATGAAGAATTTTTTGATGATACTTGTAGAGATAATAATATGCCATGGCGAGTTTTTCCACGTTGAGATGGACTTTTTCAAAGTCACGTTTAAGTTCATGGCACTCACAGCAGAACTCCCCCCCCCCCCAATCCAGGCTTGAGTTATTTTCAGAATTTTACTCTGGACGATCTTATCTAGACCATCTGCGATCTTGTATAGATCATGGCAAAAATTGTGCTCATAGCTACGGAGCTGTACCAATTGCTGTTCGACGATACTTAAAGACAGGATGCGTCGTACGCTGACACTCGACGCTCTGGCGGAGGTGATGAAGTCAACAGCGATGGGGCTCCAGTGTTTGATAACAACAAGGCCATGGAAGCCCTTTTTAAAGGGATCATGTTTAGCATACGTGGAAAGATCAAACCAGATGTGGCTGCAACATCCTACACGTATCTGGAAATTTTCAGCCAGATGAAATTGAGGTAAAGCTGAGAAGTGTTTTTAAAAAGGAATTTTTCTTCCACGAGGACACTTTGTCAATGTTCCGAAGGCATCTAAGGAACTTTTTGATAAAATGCATGACCTAGAAAATACTCGAAACAAATATTGGAGCCCATGGGTTCACCGAGACAGAAGTTTGATGTTCCCAGTGACATCGACTATCAATAATAAGGCTGGTGACCCCAATTACATCTGTTACGCACTAGTAACCTCAGAATACTGGACATACTCAACGGAAAAATGAATATCCTTGTACAGAAAACTGTTTTCCACACCAAGCCCCCAAAAAGCCATCCCGACTACACAACGGTCAGGGAATAGCAGATGACATCATTCTCTTCGTCAAGGCTAACATGGAGGGAGAGGTGCGTAGCGTACGCATTAAAATTAGGCATGTGGTGAAGTTTAGCACTACAAGTTACTCCATCGTTCATGTGTTTGTCATTCCCTTCGTCAAGGCCATGGCTCCCAAATTATTCGCTTCCGTCCTGGCACCCTTAGGACTGGCCTCAGCCACAGGATCCATCACCGAAGCTACTCAAAAAGCAGTCATGGGTCGAGGAAACAACGTTTCCAGACGACCAATACGAGCCACCGGCTACGCTAACCGTCGTCGAAAAAAATCATAGCATTTCATATAACGTCATGTTGTCGTACGTTCCAGTCGAAGTCACGTTGTCTCCACAGCAGAAGACAAACATCGCTGTGTCAGCCATGCATGAAAGACCTGCCTGCATCCGCCTGAAAGCGTCCGCATTCCTCGGACCCTATCGGCTCATGCTGACCCATCGTCAAGCCACTTCTGTCGCTAAACATAAATCAGCTCGGAAAGGTATCGTTCTGAACTGATCCGCATCTCAGCTTTCCAAAGAAGGAGGATTTATAGGACCTCTGTTAGCAGGGATCGCTGGATCCTTGCTGCCAGGATTGCTCGGCCACGGTAAAGGACTGCAGCTGCCAGGAACCACGAGGGGCAAGGGCATGAAAAAAAAGGTCTTAATTAACTTCGATCTCAAACATTTCTTAGGATCCAGTGTTCTTCATTTCCGAGAGGTCTTTTCTAAAGATCAACTTCCTGAACAAATTACCTTCGACGAGATCTGCGTCATTAATCTGCAAAATTATTACGATGGACAGGGAACGCACTGGGTCGCCATCGTCAACGATCCTCATTCAGACGATGTAGAGTATTTAGTTTCGTTTGGTTTACCTCTTCCCAAAGATGTCGTACGATATCTCCACACCGCGCTTAAAGGAGCGGTCTATAGCTCGTTACTCTTCAAAACGTCGACGATAGCATCTGCGCATGGTACTGCGCCGACTACATTCAAAAAAGACATCAAGGACACTCTCCCGTCGAAATCGTCTTGTCAGTGCTTTCCAAATAATATCCACTCCTCATATTACCATCATGATCTCGTGGTGCCTGAAGTGTAAAACCAAAACGGAGAGTGTTGATCCCATCGAGGTGGTCACCCAAAATAATCGCGCATAAGCAAATTAAAGTGTGCTGTCTGTGGGGCTAAAAGAGCACACATCGTCTCCGGTAAAGCTTAGTGTCATGGCTTTGCATACCACATGTATCACTGCAGACACTGCCAGCTCGATACAACTGCAAAGACCTTCGCGTGGAAAGAAATCCTTGCATGGGAGACTGTACAGGATGTGGACATCGACAAATTCTCGGAGGAGCTATGAATGTCCATTCTCTCATCGGAAAGCGTCCTAAACCTCGCGGTGAATGGACGTTGCCAGGACATAAATATACAGGGCCATGGAATCCCTTAGAACAACAACTGGATGAAAAAGATCAGCCACTACCAGGTCATGGGCCCTACAACGGTGTCGATGCCATAGCGATGCATCACGATATCTGTTACAGAAATCATCCTGACGATAAAGCGGGATGCGATCGAGTCAGGCTGAGGGACTTAAAAACATTCAAGCCAAAATATTTCAGAGAACGTGTAGACCGAGCTCTTGTGCGGGGCATCATTGCCACCAAACATAAGTTAGGCATAGGCATGCCAGGTAAAATGAAAAAGTCAGCAAAAGATCTTTCGGAACTGAAAGTTCTCGCAGAAGAACTGCATTAACCAGGACACAAGCATTTTTCACGACGCAGAGTCATTGCGGTCGCGGCAGACGATATACGGTCGGCAGATCTTGTCGAAATGAGAGATTACAGCGCTTACAACGGTCAATTCAAATATCTCATTACGGTCATCGATGTGTTCAGCAAATATGCATCTTACTTCCTCTGAAAAACAAAAAAAAAGAAATTCTATCGTTGAAGCGTTTTATAGCATTGTTGGTGCACGAAAGCCCAAATAAATTATGGGCAGATCATGGTAATGAACTTCATAACAAAACCGACTCAGATTGGTTTCAAAAAAATAATATTATCTTGTACAGTACACGCAATCAAATCAATGTGGCTGTCGTAGAGCTGTTTAACAGAACTCTCAAAAAGTGCACGTGGAAGAGATTTAATAGCGATAACACCAGCCGATACTTAGAATTCTTGCCAGAAATCATTGATCAATACAATCACACCAGGCACCGCAGCATTAAAATGACACCCATGGAAGCCTCTTTGAATGACAAAAAACAACCGGTCACAGATGCCTTAGTTTTTAGATCCAAATTCAAAGTAGGTCACCACGTCAGAATCAGCAAACAAGGAACCAAGTTCGAAAAGGGATACACCCCCAACTGGACTGAAGATGTTTTGGTCGTCGACACCATTCAAAAGCCATTCCCGTTACCTACACGCTCAAAGACTCAGGAGAACCCATCCAAGGTTCTTTTTACGAGCAGGAATTACAACAAACAAACCAGGACGTCTTTAAAGTCGAAAAAGTCATCTCTACCAAAGAGAAAAAATCGTTCGTCAAGGGGTTTCGATATCCTGAACGATTCAACTCGTGGATTTCCACAGCCTTTTTGACTAGTGTGCATCAGACAAAGCCTCTGAAATAATCTTATCATACGACTCACCTAGGTTCTTTCCAGAGCCAGACTTACATTTTGCTGCATGCTCGTGAAAACCCATCTTCTCAAAGATGCGCTTAAAACACATACTCAAATTGTATGAATTTCACACGATCTACCAGCTGAACTCGAGTCACCTTATTCAGGAAATAAAACTCATTTCGCTGAGACTCTGACAGATGAAAACGCCTCAGATTATTCTTGATGTAGTATTGCTGATTGTACCGCTGCACCGGACGCTGATGACTATGATCACGTTTCACCCATTCCTCGTTTTCCTTTTCTTCATTCTCCTCACAATAAGTCATCTCAGGCACATGACTCAGATCCTTATTCGCATACGCTATCAACTCCTACGCACGTCCTGAGACTACTCCTCACTTAATTCAAACACTGGATCATTGCTCTCCTCACCCTGTGCCCATTTGTCTACACTCCAGGGATAACACGAAAGAGACGTTATATTAAAAGCTTATCTCTAACACAGTGACCATTCCAGGGACAAAAAAGAAAGAGCCAGGGGATACCCAGTGGCTCAGAACCCCCATCACTCAGTAGTATAGATCCACGGGGGACCTTTCTGGCCACTCTTTTAACACGTAGTGATAAAGGTGGCCCAGAACCCACATTTTCATGTACTACTTGTCTCATTTTCCTATGACTGCATGTTTAACGTTGTGCCAATAAATTATTCAAAAGTTTCAATTTGATTCCAATTTCTATTGATGTAACTTCTGACTCCGTTCCCTAAACCTCCGTGTAGAAGCCTTAAAACTATACCGCTCTTCTCATGTACTTAGTTTATCTAATTTCCATCTAGCAGTTTATTCCAAAGTTTCTTAAAGTGTGGGTATAAATACATTACCATTTTATCGGAGTTTTTCTAAATATTTCCATTGAATATTGATTACCTGCCTTCAAAATAAGATCAGTCTATATGGACAACCTGTATGAAGATGTCAGAAAGTAATGATTCTTTGCTCTCTTCGGTTTACTTGACCTTGAGATTGACTTGACCTCTCTCTAACAAATCAACTCCTTAGTGCTTCGTGCAGGATATTTGACATACACACATACATACATACATACATACATACATACATACATACATACATACATACGACCGCTCCGGTGGCCTAGTGGTTAGAGCGTCCGCCTCGGATGCGGGAGGTCATGGGTTCGATCCCTGGCCGAGTCATACCAAAGACTTATAAAACTGGTACTAACAGCTGACTCGCTTGACGCTCAGCATTAAAAGGTTAGTGTTAGGACTGGTCGGCCTCGGTGTCAGGATAATGTGACTGGGAGGGACATCATGCTACATGTCTGCAGCATGATGCCCCAGTGCTAGACATCACTATAACCTACCACACTGCAGACATCGTAACGATATGACTGAAAAACATCACATACATACATACATACATACATACATACATACATACATACACATACATACATACATACATACATACATACATACATACATACATACATATGAGGCAAGCACCATAACATAGCAAAGTATTAAAGAAAATGGAAAGGATAAATAAAAGGAAAATATATAATAAAGAAGACAAGCAAGTAAACAGAAACCAGTTAATGTACCTTTTCCTTTGGATTTGTGTCTGCCACGTTTCGCACCAACAGTGCAATAAATATGAACACTTGAAGAGCCAATGGATTTGTTCTTTTTGATTCCTGCATGTCAACCTATCGACGTATGTTTCCGTCATTTCTGTCAGCTAGTGAACCAATCCATAAGTCTGCAACTGTAACCGAAGAGCATGCAAAATAATAAAGAAATTCCTACTAACCTACAGCCACACATGCATACCTACTTCCACACACACACACACACACACACACACACACACACACACACACACACACACACACACACACAGGCGCTCGCACATATACGCAGATATATACATTGCTATGACTCTATGGTCTTAAACCAAGTAGGAGAAAGAAGCGAAGCCTACACGTTCAGTCAAATTAACAATTTATTGCTCAAAGATGCAAAGAAAATTTAAGAAGAACTTGAAGTATTGTGAATTAACTCCCAGATAATCCCAACTATTTCATCACAAATCCAATGTTAAGAATGTTAAAAAGAATCCAATGTTGAGTGTACTGATGTACCTATAGTCTTGAATGTGCTACTGCGCCAATAGGTTTGATGCATCACAATGATATAATCCAGAATGTCTTTGAATGACTTTACAATTGTCCCAAAGTCGTGTTTTTTAGTTCAAAATTTTATGCGTGCTTTGTAATTCCAATTAATAATTCGAATAAATGATGCTTCTCAAATTATATCTGAACATAACAGTAAATGCTTCCAGAGAATGAACTTAACATAAATCAGGAATTAATAAATGTTTTCCTCATCCTTTATATACTAATTTCACTTGACCAAAGACCCAATAGAATGCCAGGATGTAGGTTATTTTAAGTAGAAAATTAAATCAAATTGTAAGCAATTTCTCTTTCACAACTTTCTCAGTTCGAAAATAAGGTTAGGCTTTGAACTCAAGTCGAAGTAAACATCTTTGAAACATAACAAATGTCAGGTACGCCAAGTTGAGCTATGTTTATGGTAACAGAAATAACATGGAATGTAAGTAAGTTTCGTGGTCCGATTTCAAAGGGCATTAGAAAATAAATTGCAGGAAAGGGGACAAATTGATCAGTGACTTTAACCTTGATGATAAAGCATCTGTGTATGTGATTTGGATTTTTAACCTAGCTTTAACAATTCAGTCATATCGCTGTGATGTCTGCAGTGTGGCAGTTTATAGCCATGTCTTGCACTCGGGCAACATGCCACAGACATGTAGCATGATGTCCCATCCAGTCACATTATCCTGACACCAGGCTGACCAGTCCTAACACTAACCTCTTAATGCTGAGCGCCTAGCGAGACAGCTATTAGTACTATTTGTATCAGCCTTTCTGTATGACTCGGCCGGGGTTCGAACCCGCGACCGCCTCGCATCCAAGGCGGACGCAGTAACCACTAGGCCACCGGAGCGGCGATGATGATAAAACCTTGGCTGTGAATTTTTGTATACGATATTCCATCAGACTGGGACGCATAACTTTATCGCAGTTTATCTGTATGCATCAAAAATCTTTTATGATATAAAGCAAAATGTAAACATTAAAAAGTACTGAACTTGATCTTGAGGATACTACCCCAAGCCGGGAATGCAATGTATTTTTAGAAACAAGATATACGTGTAGCAAATTTCATCCATGATCTTAAACAGATCTTCAATAATAGAGCAAAAGTGACAATGTGCTGAAACATAAACTATTGACCTTTGACCTTGACCTTTAAACTTGGATCCCCTATATGATATATAACTCACCTCCTACTGATGATATACTGTAAACCAGGTTTTGATTTTTGTTTCTGTGAATCTGAAATGGCGAGGCAGCTATAAAATTATTGAGTGCAAATGAGTGTGAGGAAATGCAAAATATTAAACTTGGCGTTGACTTTGAAGATAGGAGCGCTAATGGTGTACGCGAGACATCTGCTAATGCTGACGTAAACGTATACTAAGTTGCATCCTCTAACCTCAAACAGCTCTAAATTTACAGATTGTAAAGGAAAATGTGATAGAAACTTAAGATAGAGCCGTGACCTTTGCATCAAAGATAGGATGCACGATAGACACCGCGACACATCTGCTGATGATGATGTTAAAGATTGGATGCCTAATGGACAACGCGGCACATCGGCTAATGATGATGCAAAAGGATACAACGTTAAAACCCTAAAGATAAAAAACTCGTAAGTTAAAGAGTGGAAAACAAAGTGTGCTGACAGTTCAAATATCAAACGGTGACCTTGACCTTAAAAATAGTGTTCATTGTGCAATAGATAAGAAACTTGCTAGTGATGATGATAACTTAACCATGTGTCATCCCTTGATTGCAAACTTCTCTAAAGATATAGATCTAAAAATAAAGTCAGATGGAAAACTTAAACTATGAGCCTATGCCCTCGACCTGATAGATAGGATGGCCAATGTGGTTGGCATATTATTTTCTAGCAACACAAGTATGTTATTTAGTGCCTATTCAATTGGAATAAAGTGCCTTGCCCACTGTGGCTGTCCCAGGTTGGTCCTATGGCAGGATTTGAATCTGCACTATTTCGGGCGTGCGTACGACACGCTAACCACTACGCCACTTCAATCAATATATATAAACACACCAAATTTCATTCCATAACCTCATAAGGATCTTAAGTTATAAAACAGAAGGAAACGTAAGACCCAGTCTTTAAATCTCAAAACGTGAGCATACCTTTTTAAGTAGAACTCTGAATGCCATATGTGACGGGCCTTCTAATGATAACATAGAAGTATGCCATATTACATACCTGAATCTCAAATAGATATAAAGTCACATAGTGGACAGGAAGGTGTCATGGAAAGTCCAAATACTGAGCAGTAACCCGAAGGTTAAAAATAGAAACCTCAACGTGGTACGCAACACATTTTCTACTGCTGACTCATAAGTATACCAATCTGAAATTCTCAAACGGCTTAAAAAATCAAGAAGCGTAAAGAACCTTGCGATGGAACACTTTAAATATTTAACTTGGACCAAAACCTTGATGTTAGGATCCCTGTGGCATGCATGACACCTTCTAATGGTGATGCACTAATGTAACAAATTTCATTCCTTAATCTCAAATTTATTGAAAGTTAAGAAATGGAAGGAAAGTGTTATGGAAACTTACAATACCGAGACTTGCCCTTGAAAAAGAAGATGACTCCTAACGTGGTGCGCATCACACCTTCCAAAGACGATGGACAAGCATACTAAATGAAGTTTTATCTCCTAATATATAAAGGAAAGGAGCAAATGTGTCAGGATAAAGACCATAAACAGCCTGGCACGGTATCTCAACAAACACAACGAAAAGAATACGTCGGTGCTTTCACATATTGAGCCCGGCCGACATATTGGAAGCCCACACGATCGACTGCAGCGGTATAAGAGGTAAAGTCTAGCGTGCGTCCTTACCGTAGCCAGTTGGAAGCTCCTAGCCTTCCAGAACCATCACCGCCAGATGAACGTACAGTACATTTTTAGCCAGATTTCGAGTCAGTAAATGTCTTCGTGGAAGGCCCTGCCCTCAATATAAAAGCAAGCAACACACAAACAATCGGTGTCCAGGTCCCATGTGCTTTTACTACGTAGTTGCTCGCAGCGATGGAGTTTCAAAAACGACCATTTGTTAAACCATGACAAGGATGCTTCTTGCATCAAGAACCTCGAGTACGATATGGAAGAAATTCAGGACGAGCTTCGTTATCGTGCTGAGATTTGAATGGCTGGAGATGACAGAAAGGCTTTCCAGAAAGTCAAAGATTGTCACATTTGGGGGGAGGAACGAGGTAAGGACAAGTTATGAGACCATTGCCATATATCTGCTATGTACCCTGGTGTCGTCCACAAGGCAAGTGGACAGATTGTGACAGCGAAAAGACAACATAGCTGGATAATCTACCTTTACACCAACACGACCTCTGATGTAGAGTATGCGAACTGGTATATTTTTAGTGGTAAAATCATCCCGCACTCGAATCAATTGCGACCGACGTGTGCAAGGACTACACCCTTAAAGTCGACATCGAGTACCCTGAGAAACTTTATGCGCACGCGCACAGCGACTAGCCGTTTCCTTTATTAAACCATGAGAGTTTCAGAGGATTGGTTAATAGGCTATCAGCGTTATTTAGTAAATAAACTCGGGGGTGGGGGTGGGGGGAAAGGTGGCACAAAAAGCCGAAGCTAGTTCCAAGCCTATACAAATAAGAGCACTGAGTGGTTTATTACTGAAACCTCCAGCTCTATACCAGGCATGGGATGCGCGTCACCAAGATCATGCGGTTAGAGCGCTATGATGGAACTATGGAGACCGCGGATTAAAAAACAAGAACTAAAGCAAATTCAGAGTTCAATAAAGACTTCTTCAAGCTGATGAACACTCTGTCTTTGGAAAGGTCTTATAAGGCATGAAGTTAAAGAAGACAAGCCGCGTCGCCTGATTGCTCACCAAACGTTTCAGTTGCGGAGAACAGTTAGCAGCAAACTTGTTACTGTTACAATCCGACCTAACGCTCTACCACCCGATGTATATGGAGCTGAAAATTCTCGATTAGATCAAGCAGCTTATATACTACGTCTAATACAATCGGATAAATTCTCGCTATGGTTTTAATTGGAACTTGCTGTACACGGACATCGACAGCCTGCTGCTGCCAATCAAGAATGCTTTTGTCTACCGGTATATGAGCTATGATGCTCATTTTATGAATCTAGTGACTATCCTAAAGAGCATCTGTTCCACAGCAAGACAAATAGAAATGTTGTAGGCAAGTTTGGCGATGAATGACCTGAAAGTTCATCACCGAGTTTCTCGGCCTTAGCCACAAAATGTACTCCATACTAGTCGAAAGCCACGTAGCTAGAAAAGAGATAAGCAAAGCTAAAGGCAAAACGAGGACAGCTGTAAGAGCTGGCCTGATGCATCACCATCTCTAAGCATAATGCCCTTCGAAAGAAAAAAAAGATTTCGATACTCCATGACCGCCATTCTCAGAGACTAAAGGAAAATGTGGTATCATGCACAAACAAGACAATTATTATTCGGCTGGACACCAAAATGTAGATTCTGTTGGGTGGTATTACGACGCTAGCATATGGCCACTACCTCACCACACATCAGCAACATGCCTGAGCAGAGGAGTTCGCCATGGAACTCATTGGCCTGGGTCATGGATTAGATACCCGACGGTGGCAGCTTAGTTCTGTAAGAACTTATAGTTCCTCGCAGACGAACTTCTACGAAGAGAAATACTACCATCTCATATCCAAGTATCATTTACAATCATGGAAAAAGTTCGTTCCTCTGTACGTTGTTTACAAATGGCCTTTACAATCTACAACCATGGATAAACGTTAAACACACTATATAGATATGCATAACACCTCCCCAAATAAAAGAATAATAAATATATATACATAAACCTTTCTCTTACGTAGTAATCAAAAATATATATTCTATAATAATAATAATAATAATAATAATAATAATAATAATTATTATTATTATTATTATTATTATTATTATTATTATAGTAAGATGTATTATTATTATTGATACAAAATTAGGCAAAATAGAACTTTTAAACCAGTGAAAGTGCATCTACAATCAGATTAGATTTTCCTCTGATGTGCCTATTTCAATGTTGTATTCCGGCAACGTCCAACTCCAGCTCAACAATCTCTTATTTTTGTTTCTCGTTTTATTAATGAACTTAATGAGCTTGTGATCACTGAATAAAATAATTGGAGAAAGAGCTGAAATATTATATACATTATAGTGTTGCAAAGCTATCATCAAAGCCAACCATTCTTTCTCGATTGTAGAATAATTTCAATGGTGTTTGTTTAGTATTTTAGAGAAATAGCACACTGGATGATCGGCATCATTTTTGTCTTCTTGAAACAATACTCCACGACCCCCTACATCACTTGCATCAACATATATTTTAATTGATTCACTGATATTTGGAGCAATCTGAACGTACTCGTGCATTGCCAAGTACGGCCTTTAATTGATCAAAAGCCCATCGACTTTGTCAGATCAATGAAACATTATTTTCATACTCAACAAATTGGTCAGTGGTTCCGCAATTATGTAAAAATTTGAGCAAACTTTCCGATAATATCCAACATATACAACACTCGCATCAGTTTCTTTTTACTGTTAGACAACGGGAATTTAGAGATAGCCTTGACTTTAACTTCTGCAGGTTTAACTTGACCGTGTACCACAATATGTCCTAAAAATATTACACAAATAAGAAAAAACTGACATTAACTAAATTAATTGTCAAATTTGCATCACTGAGTCAATCAAAGAATGTCCGAATGGTTTACAAGTCATCTTTCCAGCTGTCATTGTAGATGATGACATCATTGATGTAGTACACATACCAATTATCTAGACCATATGTTATCAAGTTCATTGAACGCTGAAATGTTAACGGAGAATTTTTCATACCAAACGGCACTACTTTATAGTGATAAAGTTTATCTGGAGTAGGGGTCCCGAGTGGCTGAGTGGTCTAAAGCGCTCAACGTTCCGGATCATTTCCATTGTCACCTCTGTCTGCGTGGGTTCGAGTCTCCAGCTCGGCTAACGCGGGTATATGAGAAAGCTTGCCAGAAGCTTCTCGTGTGTCGTTGGTTCTTCCCATGGTTCTTCCCGGGTTCTTCCTCCACCAGTTATACTGGCTGCCATATATAGCCTATCTTGTGCTGAGAAATGGCGTTGTAAATAAAGAAAGTTCTTTAGCACTTTCTATAAGTGGAATTTTCTAGAATAATTTCAAAAGTTCAAACTTGAAGAAATAGTTGCATTTCCAATTTTTTAAATTAGTTATCCATTGATTTTACATTGGAAACTGATCTGTTCTGTGACACTGTTCACTTTTCTATAGTCAGTATACATACGGAAAGTATTATCTGGCTTCAGCACAACAATGCATAATGAACTCTAGTTACGTTCACTTCCTTCTATGATATATTTCTCCAGCAAATATTGAGTTTCCTTGTTCAAACACTCCTATTTGAGAGCAGTTATCTTGTTCCACAGGTAAATAATCTACAATTTCAACATCATGGTAGATTTTATTTGTTAGTGCTAAAACATCTGGATACAAGTGATCATATTCAAAAATAACTGTTGAAGTTCAACCTTTTCTTGTGGCTGTAGATGTGATACTCTCTGGTACAGATTGTTTAATATTTCTGAATTTCGAACATGGTTAAACCAGGGTCACTACAGCCGGAGTTCATGCCATCCTTTAAATCATCACTGTGTGGGACAGATACAACTAAGCAAATTAAATGATTAACATGACTATCTCTATCAGGATACTCATTTAAAATATTTATATGACAAAGTTGTTTCTGTTTCCTCCTCCAAGGAGTGTTAGTGATATAATTTAAGTCATTCACTTTCTTTTCAATTGTATAAGGGTCATAGTATATAGCCTGAAGACGATAATGAGGTATGGGCAAGAAAGCCAGAACTCTATCACCAGTATGAAAATACGTGCCCTGTGAATTTCAATCAACCTTAATTTCAGTTTTGACTGAGCGGAGTGACGGCTAGTTCTAGTTCTTGCTTCTGATTAACAAGCCTTTGACAACTTATATTTAAAATCAGATAATTATCTCTGAATCTTCGGTTGAAAGACGTTTCTCCTTAATACCTTCCATGGTCCAAGGAAATGTGTCCAAATCCTAGCTAAAAAAGACTCAACGCTAATGATTTTTGAACTGATTCCCTAACAGCAAAATCAACACTACATGAACACCCTCTTCAAAAACGTTTCCGTATCAAAGCAATATGACAGAATCATGTTCTTCATATTTTGGTGATATCTTTCTAAATCCCTTTCACTTTCAGAGTGATGGGCAGAAGATTTAAGCTGCTGGATGCCTAATTCATGCATAACTTGTTGGAAAATTCCAGACATAAAATCTGGCCGGTGATAAGACTGGATAGATTTGGGAAGGCCAAATAGTGTAATCCTCTCCCTATCAATGCTTTTATTATGGTTTTAGTTTAATATTTCTCCAAGGAATAGCCTCTGGGAATCTTTTGGACACATAATATGCTCAACAAATACTGGCTGCTTGACTTAGTCTTAGGTAAAAGACCGACACAGGTTACCATTATACTGCTGAACAGTTCCTCATATACAGGAATCGGTTGCAGATGAGCCTTAGGTATCTTCTGTTTGGGTTTTCCTACCATTTGACAAGTGTGACAAGGTCCACATCATTGAGAAACTTCACTTTTAACTTTCGGCCAATAAAATGATTAAACAATTTTTGGATTAGTGTTTCTGACTCATAAATTAACAACCAAAGGAGTTTCATGGGCTAGACTAAGAATTGAATTTCTTGTTGGTACGACTTAGGAACAAAAATTTGATAACTCACTGACCACTCGTCGCCTGCAGGTGGTATCCATTTTCTCATAGTGGTCTTATGTTTCACAAATTAACAAACTAGTACTTTTATTGTATGGCTCCAGTTTCACTAATGGACTTCAAAAATAAACAGGAGATGTCAGGATCTTGTTCCTGTTCGATAATGAGTGATTGTCCTTTGTCACCCTGAATAGAACAGAGAGACTGAGTAGTAAAAAGAATATCACTTTGATCAATACCTCTTGAATGATCAACACCAGGAACAAACGTGACCTCTTCTAACGACTGACGTCGATTTGTCCAGGTTTTTTTTTTTTACATTCCATTACCTTTGTCGATATGCCTCAAGTACCAACTCATAACTCTTCAAGATACATTCTTTAAGTACAATATAATCAACATTATGTTGTACCAACAGTGTACTTGTACATTTTGTAATAATTTTGTCAAATGCTCTCTTGGCCATTTCAAGTTTTCATCAATTTTCTTAAATGAGGAAAGTATTGATCCACTTCTTTTTCCTTAAAAGGGGTTAGTAACATAATATCTCTGATAACACCAAAACTCTTTTCTTGGTGGCCCTAATTTTATCTGCATTAGATAAAACTAAGTCCCTGTCAGCAACATTTGCAAACTTGGTTATAATTGCTCTTACAGCAGGTTTAATTCGATTCCTATATGGACTTCTGTGGGCATTGAACGGTATAAGTGTTGTCTAGAATTTCATCTTCTCCGCCTAGAACACTTACTATATTTTCGCCACATAATATGCTTTCTGCTTGGAGAGCTTCTTAACACCAAATATTAGAAGATTACATTTACTCTCGTGTTTCTCCATAAATATAATTTTGTATTCCAGCCCTCTATTATTCTGTTCGATATCGTAACTTATCTGCTTTGCATTTTCGTTTCCCAGTACAGTTAGTCTTTCTAATTGGAATTCAACTCTTTATTCTGTTTCATTCGTCCTATTGTTTCACTACCACCGTATTTCATTCTACTTCTGGCATATTTTCTTCAATCTCATTCGTGTCCTTCTTTACCTCTTATTTGATACTCTGCATCTCGGCTATTATTTGGTCACTTGGATTTTGAAAGCTCTGTTCAATGCTTGCAAATCCTTTGGAGAGCTTATCATCCAATCGAAGGCGTAAATTTTCAGGCTAACTTCAATCTCAACAACAGGCTTGGTGTCCAGGGTTCTGTATTCAAGTGCTGCTACTCCTTGTTTTCTAGTATCTCTTGTTGACTCTTTAAGGGCATATTTTTCCAATATGGCTTGTTATAATTGTGCTTGTATGTTTTTAATGTGACTGGTTCAAACTTAAAGACAACAGAAATGTAATCACTAACCGCAAGTGGATGTTTAGTATGGTCTGTATATAAACTTACTCTGGTAAATTATAAAACAGGAGGGTAGTGGTGCTTGTAATTACCGTTCCGGAAACACGAGTAGTCGATGGATGAACATCAACTGTCTTAATACCTTGAGTATTATAAATCTTACCATCGTTTCCTTAGAAATTTGTTACCGATGTCCATGTTTAAAACAAAACTTTAAATCAACGATATTCGCAAACTCGATATATCCACCATTATCAATGCATCTGCTCTCCGAATTTCATAGTTTAATATCTAAACCATCCTTGAATATGTGTCTGAGTCCCTATCGATATGCAAATGAGGCCTCAAGTCATTGTGAGTACTTCAGATAAAACAACATGAAAAGAACTGCAGGTACATATTCTGTGATGTTGTTTATATGACGCTTTATTACCTATTAATGACGTTAAGCAAGGTGATATTTGATATAGTGAAAGATAGGATGTTTTTCGTTTCTCACTCCTATCCCCCCCCCAAAAAAAAGAGGCAAAGTCATTGCCAATTACATTCATAGGATCCTGTGTCCCTTTTGTACACCTTGTTATATATATGTAATTTCTATATCAATTTGTGTTTGAAACAAAATGTACAACATGAAATCAAATATTATCAAAACTATCCCCAACTATAAATTGCTACATCTTTCAAATTGGGGGAAAATGGATAAATGGACAAGTATTCAGATGAAGGTAATTATCATGACATTTTTATGATTTCAGATTATACCAGTGTAAGTTTTGTTCTCTGCTAGATATCAACGGGGCAATGTGGTTTATAGGATGGGTACATGTAAATATACATGTAAAATTTGTACAAATAAATAATTACAGAAAGACGCATCATGCTGTACAGATTTAGGCACTATGTAATGTAATGTGGATCAAATGTCCGAAATACATATGTTATGGCACAGGATACGTATATCCCTGAGTGATATCATTCCCAGATTAAACATGCTAGAAAACACGTTTGTCTTCATTCATACGCTTGATATTGATTGACAGTGATTTGCCTACCATTGCGTATAGTCAATTTGTGTCCAGTGTATCTGTGCCTTCAAAATAGCAATATATTAGAAACAGTATGGATATATTTACATTATAAAAAACAAATATTACTAACGAGAAGAGAGCTCAAAATAAGCACATCCTTGTTGCTCAATCCTTTTTATTTTCTTGTTCGACTTTATGCTAATTTCCACGATGTCTTCTGCAAAGAAATAATATACAAACTTTGTATTTCCACTATCACTTTAAGATAAACGAAAGAGTGTTGGTTGCATAATATATGGAAAATTTTTATGAATGAAACTTTATGGGAACAGAATACTGATAAATATTCAGTATTGATCTGCAGATTGATTATATTTATCGCGAATGTTTACACGGGATTGTTTTCCCACATGAAGTAAAACCTGTACCTGTGTTGTGTGTCAGCCAGGTTTACTGAGTTCGCGATACCTGTTTAAACATTCAGCGTGACCCAAAAACACATGTACATGTGCAAAGTACTATAAACGTAGATCACGCAAACAATGTAGCCCATAGTTTGTCTTACACCATCGGTCTTCCTAATACAAGCGGGATAGGAGGTCCTTTGATGTATGGTTTTAGGGAGTTAATCCTTTTATCACATGATCAAGCATAGTTTTGTTTCATTGTATACATGTCCCTCATAACGTGCTGTGTTTTTTAGGTTCCTCCAAATGAATGTTTCGACCGTTAAAATATTAAACCTCAAACTAATTCTGAATAATAGTCTAACTTCATGCCCATACCTGTATGCTGTACAAAACGGCCCTGTGTATAAAATTTGAGTTATCTTACCTGATGCGTATAAGACTGATCTGTAGCTCGCCACTATAATGTAGACAACAAATATGTCGCTTGGGTAATCGATAAGACTTGTACACGAATTCAACAATGCATTCAGGATATTTGTAGGGGCCTTTAGGGAACTAAAATGTACAGGTGCAAAATTATGCAAACATTCCGTTATCACGTGATACTATGTGTCTAGCAAAAGATAATAATTCTGAGCACGGTTCAATTTGAAAGCACACTTAAAGAACAAGGTCGGTTGTTAGGAGGTAGATACCGTATGCTAGTAATGGACTTTGTAGCTGGTCCAGTACGTGGAAATAAATTACATAGCTGTTTATAACAAGGTGTGTATAACAAAATATTTGTCAATACTGTAGGCAGGTCAATAGTAGTCTAATCAGCACAGCAGACCTCAGTGGTGCCTCAGCCTTTAAGAGTACTAGCATTTATTTTTAATGTTCAATACATAGCTGATTAAGCGAATTCAGTTTGGTTGGTTGGTTGGTCCGTTGCTGTTTTAAAGCACAGCAACACATTAAAGGTTTTATCGTACCGAGGAGAAAAGTACCTTACACAAGGATGTACCACGTAGACTGATCACTGCCAAATTGTTAGTACATACATTCCCTATGTACAATAGTGGAAGGGGAGAGTGGGACATCTTCGCTAGCCAAGAGTCGTCGATACACTTCGTTTCACTTCAACCCTTGTCAAATGTATCTTGCTGAAACGATACCTACTACTCCGCTGTCTGACTGGATGCAGCTGAAAGAAACTGATCCAATCAGTTCCCTTGATAATTTTATATTGGGAGATTGTTAGGAATAATCATATAGCAGCCTCCGTACACTCCTACGCATGTCGCACGTAAGGTTATACAAGATAATTACATTACGTAACATTTCCTAGTCAATGACTATGAATATCGTGGAAATGTCCTTATTGAATGCCTAACAGGTCACGTAACAAATTATCTCAATTGTTAATTGATTTAACGTGCTATGGGCGAGGGCTATTTTATCCTCAGATGGGCATTTGTTCAAAACAACGTTTCAG
>JAECUM010093851.1:0-47330 GCA_016617855.1 Megalonaias nervosa | reverse complement strand
AGATAGATAGATAGATAGATAGAGAGAGATAGATAGATAGATAGATAGATAGCCTACAAATGCAGTAGAAAGAGAGACAACTCGTACAATGGATTATGGATAGGTCATGAAGAAGATTAGTCTTTGACCATTCCATACGAATAACTGTAATTTAATATTAACTCTAATGGGATGTACAATATTAAATCATCACTGAGTATATTTACCTTTTGTATTTAAATCTTTTGAATTTCATTGGCAATTGTTATAGTCATCTAATCTCTCTTATTAAGAAAGTGACGTACTCTTATGATACATTATTTAGCTGATATTAACATTGTATACCTTTAAAGTACTGTATCACAAGAAGTGAACCGTGTCTTTAATGTACAGATACATTATTTCTTAAAAACAAGCAGACGATAACAATGAATTAAATGGATAATAAGTATTGACATGTATTTTCAAATAATAAGTATGTTTCAGGGGTTAACAATGCATTCTGCAACAATGCAACCAGCAGTCAACACCAAATTTACCAAAATCAGTATTTGTTTTTGCCACCAAAATTAAAACGCATCACAATGTCCAGTTTAGATATTTACTTCGGACTCGAGGTTGTTCGGATCTTACCTTTCTGTCAATGGTGAAATCTAAGAGTATCCATATGCAAACGGTACTGCCGGACTTGTACTTGTCCAGACTTAAAAACGGCGAACAATTGTTGCATTTTCTTAATTGTGTCACAAACTGAACGAAGTGTGTCGAGCTGTTTTGAAAATTGAACTGTTCTTGACTATGACTGGCTTAAGTTGGAAATTAGCAGACGCAATTATGATAAACTAGGAGAGTTGGAACTACTGAGGGGTTCGGACTCATGTCTTCTTTTGTGTTATATTATTACAGGTTGGACCCCCCATCCCTTGATTCATGGACGGATACCCCTAATTTTCTTTGTAACGAACCCAAGTGGCCAGATTAATGTACGAAATGTCTTTATTTCTTTAGTTTAAATAATATCAGGAAAAGTGTTGCAAGTGGGAATTATTCTATTGGGAGGTAAAATTGCTGTTTTTTTTGTTTTTTGTTTATATAGAATAGGAGTAGTGCTTATTGTATGTGTTTAATTACAACTCTTTCCAGCAAGTTGTTTTTCACTACTTACATATTTGATAGTATAAGTCATTGTTTATCAAATATATTGTGATTCATATTCAAGTATGCAACGCTGGTACATTGAACATACTATATTATGTTGTAATCTACTTGTATAGGTCAGCTGCAAAGTAACTAATTCATATTTGCATTGTCTTGCATTCATACAATGTTGGGTGTGTTTTCATTAGTGTACAGAGATAAAAGTAAATGTAGACCTGACATAAAAGAAGACTGGAATAAAACAGAACACGAGGGCACTGTATAGAAATCACTCTATGTAATGTACACATTAACCCTTTAATATATGACTCGAAACGACTTCGTTTTGTAGTTGCTTCCAACCCTGGAGTGTAAAGGCCGGTTTGAGACTGCTAACGGAAGATTGTACTAGCGAGGGAGTCCTGCGAAACGTGCGGACAACCCGCGAAGCCTTAAAAACGTCGGGAGAAGGGAGCCAGTCGCATGAACGGCTTAGTTAGGGTTAGTTTGAGAGACTGCTGAAGGGAGGAATTGTACTAGCCAGGGAATCCTGTCACAAGGGCGGACAAACCCGGGACGTCCTAAGATATGGGAGCCAGTCACAACTACCCTATAATTCATTACACAATGGATAAGCCTTGGGAAGGTGTACATAAACAATGAAGGAGCCATTGGAGGGCGTACCTGTGCAGTGAATACGCCATTGGAGGGCTTATATTCAGTGAATAATTGTTCAGTGCGGAAGTATTAGTGCTCATAAAAGTGCTTTTAAGAACTATAAGAAAGGACAATATTTAAGAAGGTTTTAACTGCAGTTATTTATTTTAATATTGTGCAATATATTTTTATCATTCATTACAATCTTTTCATTAAATCATTCATTTTGTCCATGTTGTCTCTATGTTCTCCAAAGGTAGCATCCCAAACATCCATTCGTCCGATCCGTGACACACACATATACTTTTAGGCCAGCACTTTGTTGATCTGAGCATACAAGTTGTATTCAAAGAATATCTAGCACATTCATCGAGACTGTCATAACCATTTACAGTATTTGGTACGTTAAGATATCTTTAACAAAATCTTTCCTACATTCCTTCTATATTTGTTAAATAGTCAAAACCCCATATTACTGATCTGTAACATAATATTGGTTTCACAATTGCATCAAATACTGTAAATACATACTGTACATGTAATCTTACAAATATTTGTTGATACTTAAAAATTCAAGATGCTGTTTTTCAACGCTTGTGATGCCAATACACCTTTTCCTTAGTCCAGTTCAGATTATGTGACAATCAACTCCATATATTTATAAAATGCCACCTTTTCGATAAGTTTCCCCCTATAATACCAGCGTTCATACTTTCTCAGGAATCTACCATTTTAAAGACCATTAATAATGTCCATTCCTGTTTCAATACAAAATTCATCTGAAAGATTAATTTGTTGTTGTAATAACCGTACAGTTTCAGCACAATTAGCCACATCATCTGCATAAAGTAAAGATGTCACGTATTTACTGTGATGAAATACCCGTAATGTGCTAAGTTCCTTACTTTTGAACTAAATCACCTATAAAAAAGAGGAAAATATCACGACATTGAACACGTCTTGTTTTCTTCCCGCATTGCAATTAGCATTGTTAATTAGTCCATTTTTTTATTCGTACATATTTTCAAACAAGAGTACACATCTGTTTAAAACTATTTCCATTGATACCGTTTTGTACAATAGAAACTCATAATTTATTATGTTGTACAAGATAAAGAGCTTGTGAAAAGATCAAAAAATATAAATAAACAGTAATACCTACCATCAAAGTTACATATGTACTTCTGAAGAATTGATGCAAACAAATATATTATTAAAAGTGAAGTGTGGTGTTTTCTAATGTTTTCCTGCGGTTGATCTTTCCAAATAGTTGTTTATTCCCATCTATTCATCTGTTTATTCAGAGTAGAAGTTCATATTTTTGCATATGTTAGAGAACGTTTCATGTAATTAATCGGGAAGTTCATGCTGCCATTATAAAATATCTGGCATGTTATGTTTGACTACTCCTATAGAAATTACTTCGTTAGAAAGGTCCTATAAAAGAGTACATTTTGAAATGAAACAATGTATGGTAATGTCAACTGATACAAATTACCCGACTCTTGACGGGACTTGGCGTTTCATTTATCAAACGGCGAAAGATATCAATGCTTTCTTGAACTGTATTTGGTTTATTCAATATGAAATTATTACTCATTTCGTAGCGTACATCCTCGTCATTAATATTTTCACCTCTATATGTCAAGTTGGAACGAAAATAAACAAACCAGTCATTCTTTGTTACTTTAGATTCACTTACATTTTCCATGTGATAGTATGTTCCTTTTCTTATCAATGCCTCTCTTGCCGTGGAATTCCAATCACTTTTTCAAAACTGCCATTGCAAAGCCAGCTTGACTTCAACGATTTAAACGACAACATCCATGTTTCTGGCCTATTATTATTCACTCTTAGAAAAAGTGTTACATCCCATATTATATCTCATCTGACTTCAAATTGTCTTAATGTACATGCTGCATATCGCCCTCGCAATTGTACTGAAATTACACTTCTATGAGTGTTTCTTGACATTGTCTGTTTTGTATAGTGGAAAGATTACAGCCTTCACACACCTTGACTTGTTTGCGGCGTTTGACAAAATAGACCATGCAATATTACTTCACTGTCTCCAGCATCATTTTGGTAATAAGGATACAGTTGTATTATAGTTCAAGGCATAAGGTGTCAACAAGACACAAATTGTCTGTAAATGCTTACAAATTTCAGCCAAGTTGATCTATGATTGGGGTTCCACAAGGATCTGTTCTCAGCCCCCTTCTTTTCATACTATAATCTGTCACTCACAAGTGTTATAAATCGACGTGCAAAGTCTCACCAATTGCACGCTGATGACACTCAAATATACACAACTAGCTGCGAATGAATGTGGGGCTACCGTGTAAAGCGTACGGAGGTGCATTAGCAGCAGAGGGGGTGAACAGACAATTTTTGTTCGAGACCTTAGTTATGAAAAATAAGCCTTCCTACGAAAAGGAAATCTTAAGGTCAATAACGTTAAACCACAACCTCTACCTGACCATGAGATTTCTCTAATTTGGTTAGCTTATCTCGTTACTTTATCTCTGACTTTTTGGTTCGTTTTATGGTGTGTTTCGTTTACTCGTCGATCACTCAACGTTGGTCGTTCATCCCCTCTGCTGCTGTAATTAACCAAAGATTTTATCCAGACCTATACGATATCTAGATCTTGGGTCATGTAAATTTATTGTTATAAATCCGAACGGAATAGCTTGTGCTTTTGAAAGAAGTTTTTAAACTTAATAATGTCTATGTCCCCTGAACACCAAGTATAATAAATATTTTGTAAAGTATAATTATCTACTCCATTAAACACAATTAAGATATTGCAATTATCTCTGATCACTTTGGGAATTTGCGTGTATTTCTGAGTTAAATAAATCACGTCTGTATTTTTCTGACGGCCTCGCGAAAATATCCGAGCTGGATTGGGTTGTTTATCCAGCAATTACATCATCGTATACTACGAGATTATTGATACATCCATCAAGATCGTCTATGGATGGAGGTTCATCGATATTGGTAATAAAATCAATAACATCATTATCAGGACACGTCCGCGACTTTGCATTTTCATTAAAATCTTTAAGTACTTCGTAACATCGTTGATCATCTACAGATGGTGCTACTAAATATAATTTATCCCACTTGAGCCATCGCATTATCAGATTAAATAATAATTGCGTTTTACCAGACCCAGATGGGCCAAGTATAATTGCTCTGATAGAATTTGGTAGTGCTGGATGATGCTTGACTGGCTCTTGTTTTCCTGTCCCTGAGAAGTCAATTATATCCATATAATAGTAATATGGATTTATATTGTGTTCGATGTAGAGCAATCACTCATACCAGTGGATTAACGACAATAATAACAAAAAATAACAGGCGCGCACTTACAGGCAAGTGTGTGAAATGTGGTACAAAAAAAATACAAATTTATTTCATTAAAGACAGGTGGAGATATCGCTGCTTCGTTAGGTAAATTACCAGGAGCTCCATAGGCAAAGTATCCTGGTGAGAAACATATACCTGGATATAAGTATTGTGGTCCTGGAACTCGTCTCGATATCCGACTCGATAACCAAGACCAACCAAAACCTGGTGAGTATCCAATAAACGCAATTGATCAAGCGTGTCACATTCATGATGTTGCGTATAAAAGTAAAGATTTACAACAACGACATATTGCAGATGTAAAATTAATTCATGCCATAAATAATATAAATGATAAATCACTTCGAGAAAAATTAGCTGCTTTTCTGATAAAAGCTGGTATGAAAGGTAAAATAATGTTAGGGGCTGGTAACTAATCAACTGATTATTATCATAATAATGGAATCTGTTTATTATAGCCCACGAGGGTATTGGAGAGGTAAAGCAGCGATTAGTAAACTTGCTGAAGCAGCAAAAGTCTCACGTGATGTTGCTGCAGCGTGGTTAGCAAGACAGGCAATATGGCTATCTAAGTCCACCTAAAAAAATTAAGTATGCTCATTTTGATGTCAGTACCCCTAATGAAGTTCATCAAGCAGATATTTTGTTTTTACCACACGATACCATTAAAACTGGCAGACGTCAATACACATACAGATACGCGTTAACCGTCGTTGACGTTGCGAGTAGATATAAAGAAGCAGAACCACTGTCAACTAAGACAGCAACTGAAGTTGCATCTGCGTTTGTACGCATTTATGAACGTGGTGGTCTACGATGACCACAACTGCTACAGGTTGATCCTGGCAAAGAATTTCTTGGTGCAGTATCATCGTTGTTGAAGCGACATAATGTTAAAATCAGACGAGGACACACGGAAATTCATCGTGATCAGGCAATTGTTGAACGGTTTAATCGAACACTTGCTGAGCGGTTATTTGGATACCAATACGCAAAGGAAATATCCGCTGACTTTAAGTCCACGGAGAGATCTCGTGAATGGGTTGCAAGGTTACCGAGTGTGATAGCTGCGTTGAACAACGAAATGACTCGTGCAACTTTTATGAAACCTTCTAATGCGATCACAAAAAAAATATATACCAATACAACGTAAATCTTCCTCTCAACCAGTACTAGGTAATGTTACCGTAAGATATTTATATGAACCTGGTGAACTTGAAGGAGGTAGAAAAAGAGCAACTGATCCTATCTGGAGTGTGACTACACACAAAATTTCTAGCGTGGTAAGGTCCACAGGTACACCTGCAATCTACAAATTAGATTCAACTGCTCCTCAGCGTGGATTTGTACGTGAACAATTACAAATAATTCCTACGGATACACAGTTACCACCGCGCTCACTTTTGTAAACTTGCACCTCTACGTCGATTACATTCAAGACAGGTCAGCATCACATTTTCGCGTGTGTGACCAAGACTACTATTAATTCTATCAACGGTAAATTGTCTTGGATTATTATTTGAATACTGCCACAGCATATTACAGTTACAACTTGCACAATGATTATTCTGTTGTTGTTTTAGTGTTATAATAAATTCAACATCAATATTAAAATCGCGATTATTTTTTTTTGGTCACATTGCTTATAACTCGTTAATTTTTTATTGATATCGACAAAGTTATTAGTGATTTCTTCGGTTATTACGCAATCCATGATAACCCTGCCCAGTTGAGATATTTTTCTGACTCGAGACACTGCAAGATAAACTAAATTTGACCACTCAATACGATCATCGACAATCCAAATATTTGTATCGGTAATAGTTAATCCCGGTGACGAGTGAATAGTTATAGCGTATCCTAACGTCCACGGCGATTTATCCATGCTTAACGCGCTCTTAACAACATCAACAACAACTAAAACAATATCATTTAACACAAGATTTTGTATTCCACCACCAGGAATCTCAATATCAACATTCTGTCGTCGAGTATCTGCTGGGCGATAACACAAAGGTACAGGTAGATTTGAAAAGGTTTCTTTATGTAACGTAAATAATTGTTGTTGAAGTGTATCGCCAACTATTGTTCTACTTGCAACTATCAAATCAGCAGGTCTCCATAAAGTCCAAAAATCATTCATAGAAGTTTCTGGAATTACTGTACGCATTATCTCACACTGTATTTTATCTGGCTGTAGTCTTATTAACTTTTTAAACTCTTTTAATGATTTATCAATAGCTCTATGGTCATCAGTTATTTCTTCGTAAGAATCTACAAATGTTTTCGGGGCCCGAGTGGCCGAGTGGTCTAAAGTGCTCTCCGTTACGGATCACTGCCATCTCACCTCTGTCTGCGTGGGTTCGAGTCTCGGATTCGGCGAATGTGGATATGTGAGAAAGCTTGCCAGTAGCTTCTCGTGGGTCGGCGGTTCTTTCCGGGGATTTCCCGGTTTCTTCCTCCACCATTTACTACTGGCCGCCATGTATAGCCTATCGTGTGCTGGAAAATGGCGTTAAGCCCTACAACAACAACAACAACAACAACAACAACAACAACAACAACAACAACAACAACAAATGTTTTCAGCCACTCATGTGGAGACGATCCAATGAAAGGTGGTGGTTGACCATGATCGCCAGACATTATCACAGCAGTATTCTTCAATGACAGCCAATCAAGAAATATTTTTAATACCTCTAGCGACACCGTGCAAATCTCATCCCAGATAATAATTTTAGGAATGCATTTCTCACCCATCCGCGATGGAGTCAATGCAACTCCGCACCATCTAAAGAAACTATGATATGTACATGATTTTACTCCTCGTTCTTTTATTTCCCTGGCGAGTTTATGTGTCGGTGTCAAAACAATCATATCAGAACAATTATTAAATAATTCAATCGCGCGTGTTGTTTTACCTGAACCACCACACCCATTAAAATAAACGCTTTTTTTTTCTAGCCACAGGATCACATACAGATGGTGCCGATGACAATCTTGGAATTTTATTATTCTTGTAATATGTTTTCGCAATTTCAACGTCGGCAGATTCAGAATAACTAATTATATCTTCATGTTTTATTCTCCATGATGCATGATTGTTAATATGCAATTGTTTTAACGAATCCGCATATTTTTTGTTTATGTAAAATGAATCAGTCGCGACTCTGACTGCATAACGAGGAAATCTGTTTATCATCGATAATAAATTTATCGAAACATACGCAAGCATCGACGATCTTAAATGAGTAAACTGCGGTGACTCGCCATCAGTAGAGCTCACAATTGTACCTAATTTAGTTCCGTCTGATAAATAAGCATTACTTCGACTTATAAATGTGTTTTTCTCCGCTGTATCGGCGATTATAAAGTCGAGTTCAGCATCGTCCATGATTAATCTTGTACACGCTCGTTTACGATCATATGATCCCCTTGTGTAAATTTACCGATTATTTTTCTGCCGAGATCTTTTGCAAATTTCTCATCACTTTCTCTCCTGCATTCACGTATACTATTAATAATTTTAACAATATCATCTTCGTTAAGATTCGGAAAATCTCTTCTAGCATCACTAATATTAAATACATCCGGTTCTGGCAACCAAACTTGTTTCTGCACGCGGTATGATATAATTGCTTCACTCACGTTCAACGACATTAAAATTCCAGCATCAAGCATGTACCGTATTGGTACTATTGGAGTCCAACGTGGCTCTGAAAAATGTCTTCCAAACCACGTATAAACAATCGGATGGAGATCCCCGTAAAACTCGAACGACTCTATACAGGCGAATCCGGTTAAGTCAAAATCTGGTAAAGGTCCATTTATCGCTACTCTGGTCATCTCGTGTGTCGGATGACCAAATCTCTTAAAGTATTCAGAACATTCTCCGTATCCAAGAAAACTTCCAGATAACATGCTACCATATCAACTGAGATAACGTCATTAAAATCGTATTAATATTCCACAATCCACCATGTCCGTATTCGATACAACTACGTTGGACATCTTCACGAAATTCCAATCGTGTTGGTTTCCATGAATTTTTCTCCTGAGCAGCGTGAGCAGCAATTGATGGAACGGTAAAACAGTTATTCAGTAATTGTCCAACCTTAATATCATCAGAGGTATATTTTAATGCAAGATTTGTCATTTCTTCGTGGAGAAATTATGTACGATAAATATCACCATTAGACCGTACAAACTGATCATGAAAATCATATTCCGAACTCTGAAACAGCCAAACAGATACAGAGTCAATTTTACTGATATCGCTGATGGCATCGAATACATGACCATTATAAAATTTAACCGTTCTGTCTCGTGGAAATATTGTTACTGCCACAGTCCATGCATGTGCGTTATGATCAATAATATCTATCGAAGCTCCTCTTGATTCACATTTCGATTTGTACAAAATCTCTCCGGTTAACGTCTTCACTGTTATTGTGAATTTTAATTTCATTCCCAGCTCAGCAACGTCGCTGATAGACGCTCCGGTATCTTTAACTGTTTCTACCCACGTATTTATTTTTTTACGTCGTAAATCCGTTAAACCGTTTCCGCGTATTGCGTTTGTGAAGTGTTCTGTAACCCGTTCAGCTACACAATTTATTCTTGACAATTTCATAGGTTTGAGATCCCCAACGTTAGGTTTATTATTTAACGGATATATTGCGTACACAACCGCAGTCACAGTATAAACTCGTTCGTAATATGGTTTGTCAATACCAGTAAGTATTCCTGGTCTGGAATGTTTACTAAGAACAATATTATTTCCTGACTGCATGTGGACAGAATCACGTTTGTCACGAATAATCCAAGTGTCATCGTCTGTCTTTACAATAAATTTTATTAAAATAAAATATTTCTGAACAAGGTAGTCAATAATCTCTCTTTCTCGTTTGTCATTCATCACATTAACAGTATTTTCAATTTTAAATGTCGACCACACATGAGCCGCACCATCATCGCAAAATTCCTTTTTGGCTTCACGGATACGTTTTGTTATATCTTTATTCGTTAAAGCTAGATCTTGCATCGAAAAACTAAATCTATATTTTGGCAGTCTGTCAAGATCAAATCTAGCTCCAGAATGTTCAATTGCGGATAATTTCTGCATTATTATAATTAAGACAAATATGTATTTAAATTGAATTTTAATCTCTTGTCTATGATTTAAACAAAGAATCAATGCCATTGGCTTATGATCGGATATACTTCTCCTTGTAAAAATGCATGCGTAAACGAATTCTGCGGCTACGATATGCAGTGCGTTAGACACGGCAGTTTAGGACCAAAACCGTGTGTGCGGTGTGGTGTTGGAGTCAGAGGAAAAACTCAACTGTGTGTGCAATGTGGTGGTAAAAAATACAGAGAGCTGAAACGATATTACGATAAAAAAAATAACACATTTTCTGAATCTCCTATAAAAACCGAAGAAGATTATCTCGCTAGATTTTCAAAATAATGATTTAAACAAATAATATTAGTATATAAATGGAGCAAAATGAGTTTGTAAAGCATCCAATCATTACTAATTATGAAGCATCTCGTGATGGTGTAATTAGGCACTGTAGATTAAAGAAACCAGTCGGTAGTGTTAATAATACTGGATATTTGAAATTTAATACCAATGGAAATAAAAATTATTTCTCACATAGATTCATCTACGAATGTTTTTATGGGGTCATTAAAGATAGACATGTAATTGATCACATCAGTGGTGATAAACTTGATAACTCGCTTGATAACTTGCGAATTGTTACACAAAGTCAAAATTGTAAGTCCAGAAATTCTGGCGGCGTACGATATGCAAGGGCTGTTAAATCCACAAATACAGATGGTGAAGAAATTATATTTAAGTCAATTAATTCTGCTGGTAAATATTTTAACATAGTATCACCTTCTGTAAAACGCATGGCAGATAATATCACAAGATCTGCTTTTTCCAAAAGATTTCTAAAAAAAATCAGATTCACCTATGTTCCTATTGTATCCAATGATTAAGCGAGACAACTCCGTCAAGCATAACTTAGTAAATCTTGCAGTTGTCATATGACAGCAATATATTGTGAGTTTTGGTCGGAATCCACATTGCTTCGTCACTCTGGCAATTTGTATAGGATTTATATTAACTTTCACTTTAATGGCATTATTGAATATTATTCGTGCACCTTATCATGTCCCTGAAGTGTCCAACCCTATAGTGAGTAAGTATTGATATATCTTTCCTTAATTCGTCCATAAATAAATATATCGTTCATAAAAATGATATGTGTGTACACTAGTCAGCAGCAAAATCCATTTGTCTTCAAAATACATGCATAGCACAATAGAGATTTATACAGTTTGAATGTCCCATAGGACACTAATGTTTCCAAGAAGTCCATTGTAGCTAATTTGTGTTACTATTACAAAACAAAGAACAAGCTAATCCGATAACCTGAGTCACATATTATCTGTGTTATATTATATCGGCTAATATATCTTAGCAGTTAATTGTATACAAGAGGTTATTTTTAGAAATGAGCATGGCATGAGTGTTCATATAACTATCGATTATTTTAGTATCCTTAGCAACGTCTGATTAATACAGACTTTTAACTGTGGGTTTTGTGTATGTAGTTTCAAGTATTTGGAAACTGAAAATAAATTCACATTTTGCAATAAATTGCGATTTTATTAAGAAATCCACAATGCATTTTACAATAAATTGTGATTTTATTCTGTATACTGCGCTAACTATATAATAATATGTTCATTATGTATACATAGTGAAGTCCGATGGCCGATTGCTAACGCGCTGGATTTTCGTACTCAAGTTCCGTGGTTCGATTCTCGTGACCGGCATACTGTCGGGCGAAAGGCGATATTATGCCAAAATCCTCTTCTTTACTGAGGCTTTCAGCCAGCCCGTCTATGTTTCAACAGAAAATTTGTACACTCTCCCACCATGTCACTTGGTGGGTGCAATTTTGCACTCCCTGGGTGATTATGATGGGGGAGTGTGCAAAAATTTGTATTGAACGTAGAGAAGGCCCGTAGTACTGTCTTTAATATAAGTTTATATGTAACTGTGCTGTCCTAGAGTTAAAGTTCTTAGAATTAAGTTTATATGTAACTGTGCTGTCTTAGAGTTAAAGTTCTTAGAATTAAGTTTATATGTGACCTCTGATCCTGCTAGAATGTTCTTTGACAACCTAGGGGGTCACATGGGGTTAAAATGTGCTGTCCTAGGAAAAGTTAGTTAAGTTCTTAGAATTAAGTTTATATGTGACTTCTGATCCTGCTAGGATGTTGTTTGGCAACCGAGGGGATCACATGGGGTTAAAATGTGTTGTCCGTAATTAAGATATAATCATAAACATAATCATAATAATCATAATCATAATCATATGTATATAACCATCTTGAAACTGTCCTTAAGGACTATTTTTATTTTATCAATATTATTCTGATTTTATTTTTATATTAAAAAAACATTTATAATATAATGAATTCCGAAAATATTAATGTTATTATTTCTACGATTAACATATTACAACATAACGGTATAAATATATCTGATAATCTTAATCCTGAAAAAAATTATGTGTGATTTTGAATCATTAGAACAACGGAAATTAGAGAACAGATACACTTTACCATCTGATTATAAATTCATGAAGTTTATCCAGCAGGCAATGTTAAAGTCGCTGGCAACAGTTACAGATAATCAGGTAATGCTGTTTGTGCCTCTCTCAAACGCTATTGACAAAATTAAGTTAGAATTATTTCATGAATACGAACAGAAAAAGATTATGAAAATTGGTATAAGACTGTTAAGAGAGCATTGTGAAAATGAAAGTGACGGTGGAGTTAATGTGATAATGGCTAAACAAAATCCCTGGCAAAATTGAAGTATACAGGTTATTTACTTATAATATTTTATTCTGATAATTGCGATTTACCTCAGTAAAAAAAATTATTCTGATCCGAGTTAGATTCGGATGTTTTTTTTTTTCTTTTTTGTTTTGCGATAACGCTCTATGATCTCACATATAGATTAATACTTAAAATTTCATTTTGCAAATCCAAAATACGTTCTATTTGGTCTGTAAGTTTGAAATGTATCCTTGATAATAACGGATTATGTACACGTAGATAAACGGGGTTGATTGGTTCAGATACAATTAACCACCCGGGTGGCGCTTGAGGACTGAATGAATGTAATATATATCCTTGCTCCGCAGTGCCACTTTTTGAAAGATCTACTTGATAGCTGCCATCAATTACATCACATACTAGACTGACTGCGATCGTTGATCTTATATTAACAATACCAGGCGAGATATGACGGCCTCCACCGTATGGATCGTTATTATGTTTAAGAATAACCGGTGGTGGGGTTATTTTTATACACGCTGCAAATATTTTAGGGAAATACTCATCAATGACATCGTTGAGTTGTTTTTTAAATGCAGTTTTGTTAAATTCTGGTATTATAAATGTTTGTAAATCTTTTTCTGTTATTTTGTAATGATCAAGAAATAATTGCTTAAGTTTTGGATTTGCGTAAAAATTTCCATCGAGTTTAGTCGCAATGTTTATAATACTTCGATTGGCGATGTATAAATCAAATAAGATCCCATTTAAATGGTTTATTGTTTCGATTATCTGATTTTTTACACCATCGTCATAATGTTGTGATAATGAAATAAATAAACTTCTTAAATCATTAAGTGTTTTATCGTATTCAGGCTTAAGAACATTAAAAAGTTTTTTAAAATATTCTTCATCAACAATCTCTCTAGTAGTCCGCGTCCGGGCGTCTACGATGATAACATTAAATGCTGATCTAGTCAGCTTGGGGATCCTTTGACCGTCAAAATCAATAAAGAATATGGCATCGTTGTTTGGATCTAATTCAAATCCTAAGAAACGCTATTCATCTTTACTTCGATATTCTGGACGTTTTATAAATTTTTTTTCACTTGTTTTAAATTCATTTTTAGTTGGTTCTGGAATTCCATTTGACGTTTGGTCTGGAGGAACATCAGGCCATCCTAACACAGATCTGATCGAACTTTGATAAATATCTACAACATAATCAGGGGAATTTATTTCAATCGCCACTGATAATGTTGGTTCGTAAACATTGATTGCTATTTTGGATTCTTTTCCTGTAATAGATTTAATTCTGCGTTGGAACTCATCATTAATCTGTTCTATTTGATAACTGCCTGTTGAAATTCCAACAAATTGCCAATCAGGAGTTCCATCAGATTTATTTGCAAATACAAGTGAATTATTTGCTGGTAGTTCACCAAATGATTTTGACCTGATATTTGGCCAGCTATTATAAACTCGTAATTGTGCTAATGCTATTTCACTTGCAGGAATTGCAGTTGGAAAGTTAACGTTAAATTCAGGATTGGTCGAACTTAATCATATCATAGTAGTTTTTGACGGCGTTGTATTAGTGACGATCTCTTGGAATAGTTCTAGCGCCGACATTTATTTAAAATACTCCGTTACTTAATTATTATTTTAATAGAACACAATGCGTTCTCTCGGAAATTCAATCTTCCACTTTATCACAAGTTACTTTATCACTAGAATCGATAAAGAACGCGTTGCGTTCCATTCTAAATGCTTCATTGTAGGTTTTCATTATCGTTGAGAACTCCTCATCAGATATTTTACCATCGCTGAGGTACACAGAAAGATACGATGATAGTTTAGAATAAGATGATGTTACTGTGTGTAGTTTTATTGTACACTCGTGTAATTTATCATTTGTACACGTAGATATCTTCTTAGCGATAATACTGAGAATGCCTGCGATAATCGTTGAAGTTGAAACGACAATTGTTACAACTGCAGGTGCTGTCATTGTTATTGTTGATAATAATAATCCGGTTCCAGCAATAACAGCAGAAACTGAGTAAACAATTATATCAATAAAAACGATACGTCTGCGATATTTTTTTACTTTTACTGTATAATCGCCGATGATAGTTTTTAGTTTTGTTTGACGCTCACATACTTGATTGTATCTGTGACGTTGAACGTCGATAAGTGACTCCGTCACTTGATTGATTATACAATGACAATGTAATTTAATTAGGTAATTAAACAGTTTGAGCTACGAATTCCAGACAACACCAGTAACGTCTCGGGGGCATTTCCGTTGATGTCAACGTAAACGTTTCTTTGATGTCCTTGGTTAGCATCACCAGTAGAGGATTATAATGTACATTCGGTGATGATGAAGTGGCTGCAGTAATTTTAAAACCGTACACGGATAGCCTGTATATCCCAGTTACTTCTGCGGTTATGTTCGAGAGTGTTATCGCGCGGTGTCCATATTGATGATCCTGATGCTACTGTGTACACGATATTTTTAATTTGTTCGTGTGGAATTTTAATCAGATTAGTTTTTTTGAACAATATTAGGTATTCCGTTAATAATGTCGTTGAGTGTCGTGTTAATGTCGGAGAGTTTGATATCTTCAACCGCTGGACTTCCAAAAAGATCATGAATAGATCTGTTTATGTTTCTACGAAAATTTAAGAACGTTTGTATTGATTAGTAAAATTAGTATTGAGTGTAGTCATTTCATCATTGATTGTAGCTAACGATGTTGTCATAGGAATTTCCTTATCGTCTACATATTTCTTCGTTGCAGCGTCGAAATCTGATTCTGGTGTTCTAAGATTATTAATACCATTATTCTTCATGTTGAGAAATGCACGCATTATACCACCGTTGACTAATACATACTTAGATTCTTGATCATCGACGTATTTTTTTGTTGCTGCATCTGTATCTGCGGTTGGGTTTCCAAGGTCTATAATTTTATTTCGGTTCATAATAATGCAACCCGTGAATGAATCACCAGCTCGCTTGATAAAATCGTTAACTGACTTAACGGAATCTTGTATTTTACCTTGATTAGCAAAAGTAACGATATTATTAATAACCGCGGTGGGAATTCGTATAAGAACGTCTAACAGTTGTATATTACTTATTTTTAATCGTCCTTGTTTATCCTGAAAAACAACGACTTCATTTTGATCCACACTTGTGATATTTAATAAGTCATCGATTTCATTTCTGAGCTGATCAAGAGTTGCATATTTAGATAAATCGACTTGCTGTTGAGCTTTGCGAGAAGATCTTCCATAAATATCTACCATTATATTTACTGATATCTGTTTAAGTGTGACAACGTAGTATATTCATGCATGACTTTGTGATGTGGTGTTGTTGATTTTGATACAGCATCTAGTAGAGCAAATACTTCTCAACCGGATATCGGCGGATCCGTTATTTTTTGTGTTGGTAATGTTAAATACCAGATCTTAGAACGCATCGAATTCTTACTTTGCATAGGAGTACTTACTGTGCTAGCATATTTTAAAAATTCTTTTGGTGGGGCCAGTCGATATGAATCAAAATAAATAATTCCACGTGGATCAATTGCATATGCCACCCAATGAATGCCAGGGCCAGAGTTTTTATCGAGGTTAATAATACCAGTTTCATGTTGCATTGCAACGGTAGGTAATTGATCACGCATAAAAACTCCTCTAAAGTTTTTATATTCAGTTGCTCAGCAGCATTAAGTAAATCAAAATTAGACATAGGAAGATTCATCGAATTCGATGACGAAGTTACCGGGGCAGTCTTAGACCTTTTCCGTACCATGAATATGGGGTACCTGGAAGTCTTAGACCGCGACCGTATGCTGGGCCTGATAATCTTAGACGGCCCGGCTGTGGAACGTTTGGTGCTCTTAGACGTCTTCCGTGTTGTTTTGCCCGTGATCTTTTTTTAAAAGTTTTCTGCGTGCATAATTCCTTGACCCGTTGCTTTCTTTAACGCCATTCCAGCAGCGGTTCCAACAGGGCCTAATACAGCTGCTTTTGCAACAGCTGGGGCTGCAGCGGCTATTATTGCTGGTAACGCGGCAAGAAGTGGAAATATGCCACCCGTTTTAACGATGTCTTTAATGACACTCGCAGAAAGATTAAGTTTTATACCTTTATTTAATTTGTTTGCTTCATTGAAATGCCTATGCTGGCGTTCTGATAATGATAGCTTATTCGGACCACCTGCGATCTGTTCTCGCTTTAGTGATATTTTTACCGCACAATTATTTTTTATGATGATTGTAGCTTTTTAATCTGACCAGGAGTCAGACTGACATTAACTAGATAAGACATTTATGATTATTATGAGTGATTTAATTACATGTTTTCTACTGCGGCATCAACAACTCTCATTCGTCCACCAACACCATCAAGTAACATTGATTTATCGCTGAGTATAACAGCAATTGCTCTGTTACCAACAACGGGTAGTACTCTTAAACGAGCTCGAAAATATATATCAACGACAGATTGTCTGAACAAATCTAAGTGTTCTAATGAAAAGTAATATATTGGATACAGTGTTGTAAAATCACGCTGAGATATCTGTAAACCAGAATCAATATTCTGATCACGCCCCATAAATGTCATTAATCGATGATAAGCACGTGCTACATTATTTTGATCGAAATTTAGCAACACTTCTTCAGAAGGTTCTAGATGTCCATTTATCCTCAAAGAAACTTCACTAACCCCAAGCGTGTCAAACACCATTGGATTTCGTTCCTGTGAGTTTATTCTGGCATTGTCCTGAAGTGCAATAAATATATGTCGTGGTGCTGACACCCCCTGCTGTGATGCTATCTGCCATGCAAATAAATCAGTAACGGCACCTTGAATACTATCTGTGGTCATAGTCAACCATGACAACGTTGATTTACCACCTTGACTCATAAAAGAAAGTAAACGTTCTTCTTCGGTAATCGATGGAGTCATTATTGGCATCCACAGCGAAAGTTTTGTTAATATTACTTTACCTGCATCAATGGCAGCATCACGCCATATTGCATCATCGTCGGTGGCTTTTCTAACAAGTACAACTGTGTGTTTAGCGCCAAATATAACCTTCCTAACATTTCTGCAGAATCCAAATATATGTGACAGTGGAATTGCACATGAAAATTCTTCATTACCATTTAACATTGTTCGACGTGATGCGAATCCTAAGTTAAAATTTTCATTCATAGCTATAACTGCTGGAGTAGGGTTGGCCCCTGCGGCATCTCTTACATCACCCATAGTTACATTTCTACTTTCTGGATGATCAGTTGTATCCTTTGCAAACATCATTGATGGACCAGCTGATCTTGAGTAATCATCGCTGTATCCTGCAAGACCAAGTATCGTCGTGGCAACGTCGACGTTTTCATGACAGATCTCAATCTCTCGTCCATCAATGATATATGCTGCACTTTTAAGTAACGCCATAATACCATTATTGACAAAACCAGGTCGATCATTAATTCCTTAATTCGTATTATCTGCTTTTAAAAGTCTACCTTCGACTTCAATAAATGCTTCAGCGGGTAAGAAATATCTGCTTGTATCTTGAACTTGTATCTCAATTCTTCCACGCTCGTCAGGTACACGTGCGTCATAAGAATAATATTGATAATCGCGCACAGATTCATCTTTTAAAACTGGTGCATCCATGTCAAACGCGGGATCAGATATACGCTTGAACATCTTTATTATTATCGTCTTCGTCTAACACGAAGACCGCTTCCTGCTATCAGACTAGCGGTTATATTTTTTCTTTTTCTAACCCAACATTAGTGTTGGTAGCCAACTCTGCTAGTTTTTGATTAGCAGCTTGATTTATTATTTTACTGACATTTGCGGGCATCACTTCAGTGCTGGGTAATTTTACTGGCTGAGGTTTTCGTCGTATTAATCGTGCTAGTCTATCCTTGATTGCTGAGAATGCTTTGCTAGCAGCATCACCAACAGCGCCAATACCTTTTTCACGAACAACATCAATAGCTTTCATTCCTAGTTGCTTTGCAAGCGTTATTGCTTTTGGGGCTATCCTTCTAAATAGACCTTGAACAACATCACCTAGTCCATCTCCGTAGGTCGTTTTGTATACTGGTAATCGTGAATTTATTACCCTGACCATGGTTGGTCTATGAGTATTCTGTATGATAATATTATTATTAAGTGATTTTATCACTAATTGCATCTAATTACATACTTAGTCACTATAATAATCATAAGTGACATCGTCACTAATTTCATTAATGAGAGACCGATACACATTAATATCCATAACACCACCTGTAAATAATCGTTGACAAATATCAGCTGCTTCATTAATGATTTCTGGGGAACTATTGCCAGCTCGTTTTCCTCCAATGAGAATTTCTAGTCGATCAACATCAGCAAGGACGTTATTGGGACAAGTAATAAAGCCACTTCCTAAACCACTTCCAGTTGCGCCAGGATCTTGATATTCTTCCTCTGTTATTTTGACTGGTTGTCGTTGTCGTGGTGATTGAAATCATTTCATCATTTCTTGAAATTATTGTTCTTGTTGCGGTGATGGTTGTTCTCGTTGTTGTGGTGATGGTAATTCAAATTGTTGTGGTAGTGATGGTAGTAGTCGTGGTGATTTAAATTGTTTTAATTTTTCTGGTGGTTGTTTAGCTTTTTTCATATGCTCATACACAATCTCATCAAATCTATTAAAACTTCTAATATCTTCATCAGATCTGATTTCCGGAGTATCAGTAGTGATGCGATATACATCGTTGATCCAATCAGCACGTTTTAGAGATTTAACATATTCTGGTTTTACATATTTTTTCTTTCATAATATCCATACGTGGCAATATCAAGTAATTGCTGTGGGTCCTTGATAGCAGCAGTACCTTCAGGTGTAAATTTATCTATTATCTTAATTCTGGTTCTTGGTGGTTGTGGTTGTGGTTGTGGTTGAGCTGCTTGAATACGGCCAGCAATATCAACAGGTAATGTTTCAAGAGCTCTTTGTGTTGCCTCAGTTGCTGTAACAATTTTCTTTGTTGGTTCGACAATTGGTTTAAATAATTGTTCTGCACCTTCTGCAAATTCCACCTGAGACTCCTGACGAGCTTGTAGTTGTTGTTTGACTAAATCACGAACAGGTAAACATTTTTTAATTGCCTCTAGTCGCTCTCGAGCTAATCTAGCTGAGTGTGGTTCTCCAATCATTATTGATAATATTTATAATGGCTGTTTAATTTACAGCAGCAGAGGGGGTGAACGACCAGCGTTGAGTGACCAGCGCGTAAACGAAACATTCCTAAAAATAAAAACGCGCGTCAGAGAAAAGTAACAAAATGAGCTAACTCAGTAGTTAGAGGTTGTGGTTTAACCTTATTGACCTTAAGATTTCCTTTTCGTAGGAAGGTTTATTTTTCATAAATAAGGTCTCGAACAAAAATGGTCTGTTCACCCCCTCTGCTGCTAGAGTGCTTACCTGACTCAATTGATAGTGAATGCTTAACAATGTTTGCCAAATTGATTCCCAACTGAGTTAACCTCTACAGCTTGATGTGATCTAAAATTAGCAAGCACATAAAGAAATTATGGCAAATGATGGTAAACTTACAAAATAACCTCCACAGCTTATGACATATGGAGGTGGGTGGAACCCTATTTGGATCCCTTTTTTGGGATACACATCCTGGACACATATCTAAAATGCACCAACAGAAACCCTTTTGTGCCTGTGTTAATACAAGTTGTGTGGAAAGGTGATATGTGTTTCATGGTTTGAATTCTGTGTAGCTTGTACCCTATCTAGGTCTAACTAAATAAAAATGAATACAGCTAAATACTGGATGAAAATTATTCCATTATTAAAACCAATCTCCAGTTGCTCAATGCCAATGAAACCAAATTACAAAACCCATTGATGTCATCAGAATCATATGTTTAAGGTTATCCCAAGCCTTCTAGTGACTAAGATGTTTGCTGATTACCATGATCCCTGGGATGCTTCTACATCCAAAACCCCTTTGAAATAAAGATTAATATTAATTAACTGTCAGGCATTAAGATAAAATATATTTCAAAAGATAACAAATCACTTTTTTGCATGACACATAAGTGAAAAGATGGCAAATTAAGTTATACTTTTTAAATATCCTGATACATATCAACGGCATGAACTTTGAACCAAACTGGAGGTTGTCTATTCCATTGTCTGCCAGATGGAGCTTTTGTATCCAAGGACCAACATGAGGTGGGGGAGGGGGCTCCTTCTTTTTCTTTTTCTTGCCCTTCTTCCCTGTAAATGCAGAAGGTTAGTATATTTCATCAATAATATGTACTTCATGTTTTGGCAAATTTTCACCCTGACATGAATAATATCTATAAACTTTATGGTGTGTAAAGACAAGCAATATAAAACTTCATATGTTTGAACTTTCTGATTGCCATTTTAACCAGTTTTCTTAAAGGACCCTTTCAACGAGTAAACATAATGTAATTTCACCCCTAATCACCTTTTATCTAATGTATTTTCACCCCTAACCTCTGACCTAAGTTATTTTAACTCCTGATGACCTCTAACCCAATGAAAAGTGATGTTCCTTATATGTCTGCTAAGGTGACTGTTAAAATATTGTATTAGACTGCTACACTTTTTGTCATTGCATGAGTAGATTTTAAGCCTATGATGAAACAAAGCAGAACAAGTCCAGAAAGACAAAATAAAGACTTGTGTAGTATATTTGTACCATATAAAGTGTGTTTTTTTAGAGGGAAAAATAGTGATTTTGTCATCAATGGTGTATTTTACATTTCTGCAAGTTATATTTTAACACTAGCAGATTTTGGGAGCTTAGTTAATATATAAGGTTATACATTTAAACAGAATTTATTTTTGTGATAATCTCATCTTGAGAGTGCTAAATCGCAAAAAAATATCTACCACTATCAATACATACAATATACATTTTTATTGTCCAACCTTTTTTCTTCTTTTTTTTTTCTTCAGTTCCTTCTGCTGTATCAGACTTCTCATCTTTTCCATTCTCTCCACTCACAGCACTCCCAAATCGTGACTTTGACTCCTTCTCTACAAATGAGTAGTAAAATTTGTTATCCAATTATTACACTCATTTAGCTACTATAAATCTGGATTATATTTGCCAAGATTTATTTCTATTAATCTGATCTAAATTGGGGTATATAGTGGCCATTCATTATGAAGCTTTTCAGAGGAATGTATGCTGATACATATGAGACCACATTATACTAGGGTAATGTACAAGAAATTGTACCATGATATAGACAAGATTACATAAACTGTGATAACTTACAAGAAATTGTACCATGATATAGACATGATCACATTAAACTGTGATAACTTACAAGAATTTGTACCATGATAAAACAAGGCCACATTATACTGGGGTACATTACAAGAAACTGTACCATGATAAAACAAGGCCACATTATACTGGGGTACATTACAAGAAACTGTACCATGATAAAACATGGCCACATTACATTGGAGTACATTACAAGAAAGCATGTTATGATATAGACAAGACCATATTAAACTGGGGTAACTTACAAGAAATCATATGACGATAAAACAAGGCCACATTATACTGGGGAATGTTACAAGAAAGTGTCATGATATAGACAAGGCCATATTATAATTTGATACATTATAACAAAGTGTACCACGATACAGACAAAGCCAGATTATACTAGGGTACATTGCAAAAAATTGTGTGATGATACAGTCAAAGCCACATTATACTGTGATACATTATATGAAAATGTGCCATGATATAGACAAGGACACATTATAAGGTCATATTCCACAATATATGAATGAATAGAATTGAACCACCATACCTGTGGTATATCAAGGATAATGTTATATTGAGGCACTTTACAATGAATAATTAATGCATCTATTGTCAGGCTTATTATGTTTGTGCATTAAAGTATGGGGTTAAGTTAAGTTTGGGGCAGGCAGGGGTGTGGGGTTGTTCTTGGATGCTTTATGCAGGTTATAATTTGAGTAAAAAATGAGAGATTTACTGAATATTTACTTGATTAAAAATCTGATATACCATCACAAATGGTTAAAATATTGAAGAAGCTTTGTAGTAATTTCAATTTTTATACTATTTCAATTTTTGTACAATATGAATACATAAATAATCATATTTTATACTCTAATATTTATATAATTAACCTTAAACTTAATTAGAAGTGTCAAATTGTAGGTGCTAAACAAGTTAATAATTAATATATACTTTTCTTGTAAATGTTTTGTATACCCTTTAAATAATAAGAAATCTGTTCAAAATGATATTAAAATGTAGTGGTATCATTATTTGTTCAACAATACTCTGGATAATATATATATATATATATATATATATATATATATATATATATATATATATATATAATATAAAAATACACCTGCAGCAAAATATTTATCGATTTACTACAACAACATGCACTAAGTTTTCACCTTCAGTAACATATATGTGTTTGGTATTTGGTACACAGAATAATGTTCAAAAGGATTTCAGAAATGCAATATTCTGATGAATGATTTCAGCCAATAATATTTTCACCATAACAACTTTTTATCCTTATGCCTTTCATAATTATAGTTATTAGCATGCATGCATTCTACGATTTATAAAGTCAGCTGCAAATACTGCAAAAATATGCATAAATAGATACCTACTTGAATAAACTTATTGTTACACTAGAAAACAAAATTGATAAAGCTTTTGTAGCAAAGAATTGAATATTAAGCTTACAATTTTATGACATGTTCCCAGAAGTTTCAAATTAAAAGATAAAATGATTTCTATCTACTGCAGTTGACTTACATGACTCTGTGGTGTACAACAATTTAATTAATTCTCATGTGTCAACTTTTGTGTATTTGCAAGGGTACATTGCATGCACTTTTGTGTAGTTGCATGGGTACTATGTATCCACATTTGTGCATTTGCATGGGTACAGTTTATCCACTATTGTTTTTATATTGTTACACTATATTGACTTATGTGTTTTGCATGGGTACAGTGTATCCACATTTGTGTTTGATACACTATATCAACTTTTGTGTTTCTGAATCAGTACAGTTTATTAGCTTGTGTGTTTTACAGATGTATAGTATATCAACTTGTGTTTTACATGGATACATTATATATATTTAATTGTTTTATTTGGGTACAGTATATCAATTTGTGTTGTACATGGGTACATTGAGTCAACTTTTATCTTACATGGGCAGAGTGAATCACTCTGTGTGTTTTACATGGGTACAGAGCATCAGCTTTTGCATCTTACATGGAACAGTATATCAACTTATGTGTTTCTGCATGGGTACAGTGTATCCACTTGTGTGTTTTTACATGGGTACAGTGTATCCACTTTTGTGTGTTACAAAGATACACTATATTAACTTTTGTGTTTTTGCATGGGTATAGTGTATCAACTTGGGTGTTTCCAGAGGTATAGTATATCAACTTGTGTTTTACATGCGTACAGAATATCAACATGTTTCACATGGGTACAGTATATCAACATGTTTTTTACATGGGTAGAGTGTGTCAACCTTTATGTCATAAATGGGTATGGTGTATCAACCTTTATGTCTTATATGGGTACATTGTGTCAACCTTTACGTCTTACATGGGTAGTGTGTCAACCTTTTTTCTTACATGGATACACTGTGTCAACCTTTATGTCAAACATGGGTACAGAGTGTCAACCTTTATGTCAAACATGGGTACAGTGTGACAACCTTTGTCTTACATGGTACAGTCTGTCAAACTGTATATCTTATGTGGGTACAGTGTGTCAACCATTATGTCTTACATGGGTACAGTGCATCAACCTTTATGTCTTACATGGGTACAGTGTGTCAACCATTATGTCTTACATGGGTACAGTGTGTTAGCCTTTATGTTTTGCATGGGTGCAGTGTATCAATTTGTGTGTTTTACATGGGTACATTGTATCCACTTGTGTGTTTTTACATGGGTACAGTGCATCCACTTTTGTGTGTTACAAAGATACACTATATTAACTTTTGTGTTTTTGCATTGGTATAGTGTATCAACTTGGGTGTTTCCAGAGGTATAGTATATCAACTTGTGTTTTACATAGGTACAGTATATCAACATGTTTCACATGGGTACAGTATATCAACATGTTTTTTACATGGGTAGAGTGTGTCAACCTTTATGTCTTAAATGGGTACGGTGTATAAATCTTTATGTCTTATATGGGTACATTGTGTCAACCTTTACGTCTTACATGGGTAGTGTGTCAACCTTTTTTCTTACATGGATACACTGTGTCAACCTTTATGTCATACATGGGTACAGAATGTCAACCTTTATGTCTTACATGGGTACAGTGTGACAACCTTTGTCTTACATGGTACAGTCTGTCAAACTGTATATCTTATGTGGGTACAGTGTGTCAACCATTATGTCTTACATGGGTACAGTGTGTCAACCATTATGTCTTACATGGGTACAGTGTGTTAGCCTTTATGTTTTGCATGGGTGAAGTGTATCAGTTTGTGTGCTTTACATGGGTACATTGTAACAGTTTGTGTGCTTTACATGGGTACAATATATCAACTTGTGTTTTATATGGGTACAGTGTACCAACTTGTTTTTTACATGGAAATAGTGTATCAACTTGACATATGTTTCACATGGGCACATTATATCAACTTGTGTGTTTCACATGGGTACAGTATATTAACTGTTTTTGCCTAGGTAAAGTATATCAACTGTTTTGTCTTGCATTGTACATTGAAGCACCTTTTGTGTCTTATGTGGGTACAGTTTATCAACTTGTGCATTTGTACCAAACAGTTGATACATTAATATAAATTTAGTCAAGAATATTCATTTCTTTTTCATCTTCCTTTCTTAAATTCTGCCTATGCAGAAATTTCCCAGCTGTGCCATTATACAGGCAGTGTACAGACTTATGTAATACAGGTATTTAACTGAGCAATCTCAAAATATTCTATACCTAAGGGAAAACATGTGCAGATTTCTTCTAAGCATAACATTATGGTAGTAATTGATACAAATTTTAGTGTATTCCAGGAATCAAACTTCTTCGAAATAATATAAATCTTAACTATTTTGTTATCTTGGAAACAGTAGTATAGCAATATCATAACTTATACAAAGACTGACATGCAGTAAAATTATACAGTTGAAAATCATTTATAATCAACGTCTGGAATGTATCAGAAGTGATCATCATAAATTGAAATTTGTTAAATAAGTAAAAAAATATATGATGTATTTTACAACATAACTTAAACCTTGATTTATGATTTTTATTTAAATCTGCAAATCTGGTTTCATTATTAATAGGTTCTGGTGAATTATTACTAAACTTCACCATTTTGATGTGAATACTGAGAAAATATAGTAGCCAACATTGTTAGTGTGTAACATTTTAGACAATTGTATAGAATAGCAACCATGGCCTAAAATCTTTTAAACAAGGAAGACTGGTTTATCTGTCTACAAAGATGATTATCATACTATAATATAATCAACTGCAACATTCCCAGTCATGTTCTTTGCTAATGTTCTTGATGGTATTACAGTAAACCTTGTCGTGATAGACCACCTCTTCTGCCAAAAAGTAATGGTCGCTCAAACAGGTGGTCTCTCATAACAGGTTATAACACTATATAATCAACAGACTCATGCAGTGCCAACCTGATCTGTCAAGATAGGTGGTCTCTCATAGTACATAGTTGTCCTTCAAGACAGGTTTTACTGTATCTCTTCCTCTGACATCTAAAGTGTTTTAATACAGGGGTGTGCACTTAATGGAAACTGTATTCTTCATATCTGTTTAATATGAAATTTCTCTAACTTTAAGTTCTGAGACATTGTGATCTCTTTGTTGCCCTTTGACACCGAACTTCCCATAATTTTATTGTTCTGCCATGGAGATCATACAAAGATTGAATGTGAGCTTGAAATTTTGCATCAACCAATAAAGTGCAGTATACTTATGAAAAATCACTTCTGATTGGCTGAGACAGGAAATTATATCTACAGCTCAATCTCAGGGTGTTATAATTACAAATGGTAGCCAGCATGGTACAAATGTTTGAGTTTATCGTCAGACAAAAACATTCTTAAAACCATCTCATTGAGAGACTCACAGAAATGAGATCTCATTGACAGACAATCAGTAATGAAGTCTCAATGACAGACTTATAGCGATGAGATCTCACTGACAGACTTACAGTAATGGCATCTAACTGACAGACTAACAGTAATGAGATCTACAGGATTTTTAACAAAGTAAAATCTTTCTTATTTCTATAAAATTTCAAAGACATTAGTTGGCTCAAACAGCAAGGTTTAGACTAAAACAGTGAGTTTAATTTTTCATATTTTTAACTCAAAGTCTGACTTCATTCTCCAACAAATTGCTATGACCTTCAAGTACTCTGTTCAACCAAATTTTTGAATGACTAAAAAGTTGAAAGTTGCCGAATAAGGGTCTGGTAAAAAAAAATTAAACCTTACTTTCAAGGTTTGGTAAGAGAAACAGAGTATTTCTGACAATGCAAAACCATGGTTTCAAACAATTGGAAATTAATGTATTTTCCTTGGCTGATGAATGAGGTTACATCTTACATCATCGTACTGATAACGTGTTGTCACATTTCACCTAAATATCAACAGGTTAATTGGATGATCAGGACGTGCTGCTGCATCAGTAATGGTGTTAAATTTTTTACTGTTAACTTTTGAATAGCTTTTAGTTTGAATGATTGGAGCAATATAGAGATAGGGATATATTTCTTTATGATTTCAGTTCTACAGAGTTTTAATGTGGTGCCTTCTATTGGTAACATTCATCAATGATGACTTTTACCAGAGCCTCATATGGTGCAGATCGCATGATGTCACACATGAGCTTAGTTGACCAAGACTAAATCTTAAGGCTAATCAGAATGAAATGGAAGGGAGAAAAAGAAAAGTGGTGGTGGTGGTCACATGAAACTTGTTTAAATGTACTAGCCCTTGTCATTTAGATAGATCTAAAATGGTGACATTGACAATCTGAAGTCCTATTTAATGCACATTCATCACTATTTTCAGTTTTTAGCTGTAATTTTGTTGCGCAACCTAAATTCCCTTCAATCACAGCAGAGACCAGTAACATATCTGCAAAAAAAAAACATAAGGCACATCATATATAGTTTTAGATACATGAAGCAGTTATTGCATGTGCACACAAAAGCAATTGAAAACTATATTATAATTATGTATTCATGAAACTAATCACCACAATATTTCATCACTGTTAGTTCATTTCAAAAACTCCATTATTTGGCATAACACTCACAGCTATGCAATGTCACACAAAAAATGTGCAGGATATAAATGTGATATTACACCAGTATTTGAAACACACTGATCTTTCTACATCAATAACTGTCTTCAAACTAACATACTGCTTTTTAAAATCTAGTAACTCTCTTATGCACTTTCTTTAAAGCATCAATGTTTGGGTTTTCTCCACAAGTTTTGAACTAGCTAAAATCTACACATTCTAAAGAACTCACCTGAATTAGTCCTTTCACAAAGTTTCAGTAACACTGGTTAATAAATAAATGAACTTCAGGTTGATTTGTTCTCATAGAGTATTAAGATTCTCAATTACGTCAGTCCCTTATATCATTTTAAGTATAAAAGCAGTCCAGCAGAAAGATAGAAAAGAAACAAACAAGTACACTGGCAACAACACTGAGCTACATAAGGTAATTTCACTTCTAAGTGAATGATTTAATGTATGGCTCTTTGTTTTCAAGAGAAACAGTTTTATGCACCAATAATAAAGTAGCTAGTTCATGTGTCGACAGATAAATGCGTCACTAATTGAGCAGTTCCTGCCTCTTTAATACTTATCTATCGTAATATCAATACAGCATGCAAAGTTACCATAGTGACTGAAAATTTGTGAAAGACCTTTATGGAATTCAAACAGATTGTGTGAACTTCAGCAAAAAATATAAGAACAAAAATTACAGACATTACAGTTTTAATTAAGTTCATTCAATCCTTAGCACAATATAGTTTTATTTTCACATTTCAAATTATGCGTATAAATCTCTCAACTAACATGTACATGACTACAATAACTGCATAACAACTCTCTGGTAATAATGAGAATTAGAATAATTTTAAATCCATAAATCCATAAAGTCAAAGGTTAATCTTTAAGTTAATCTCTAGTCTGATTTCTTTAACATCCATTATTGCATAATGCTTTATAATTATTTGGAAGTCAATATGATTATATGAATTGTTTAAATATTTTGACAAGAAAATTGGAAAAATTCTGAACATTACAGCCATGGAGGAGGCTTGAAAATTCTTTCTCAAGTGTTCTGGCAAATATTTTAGCTCAGCAAACTATATATATATATATATATATATATATATATATATATATATATATATATATATATATATATATATATTACATAAATAAAAAAAATAATATACTTCAGCTCAGCAAATGGTATATATATATTACATAAATTAAAACAAAAAAGTTGTTTTGAAACCAACAACTTTTCTCAGTTGTTGTGTGAAATTATTTTCATATCCAAAACTAACTGAGTTAGCAAAACCAAACACACCAGTGACACAAGTCTGATAATATTGGTGACATTATTATTCTTGCAAAAACATTGCATACTGGGAATTCATTTGTTTTCATGAGTATCTATTTTCAAAGTTTTGAAACAAAAAATGACATTATCGATAGTATTTAAATTCTTGGATTGGAAAATAAGCAGTGTTTTCATATAATTATAATTGGATTTTGTGTCTTTAAAAGTTTTGGTTTGTAGTATTTAAATAATCCATGAAAACTGGTGACCCATGAAAAGAAATGACTTCAGTGCAATAGGTTACAAACACATCTAGGCGGTGATTAAGATTTCAACTGGCTTGACAATAATCATGATACACTCATGAACACAACCTACCCGTTCTTGACATCATGGACTCAATATCACCATGGCCTGTTCACAAAAAGAAGATAAATATTGATTACACATAACCAATCACTATCAAAAACTAATCCAAAAAGAAAGAAAAAAAAATGAGACAAAAGACAACTTAATTTTCCTTCAAGTATGGAGAGAGAACAAATAAATACAAATAAAAAACAAGATCTGAAGTTAAACATGTATCTGTTGATGCCACCAAAAAGCATTGTGATCGAATGAGAAGAAGTAAATACAGACACAAAGTACTATAATTGACAAATACAAGCAATAGCTTTACTTGAAAAAGAAAAAAAAAAAAGACATTTCAGAAAACAAAGAGAGTCTGTGGCTGTTATATATACAGATAGCTAATTAAAGAAATGAAATATTTCTGTTTCACATCAACCCTAAAATTCTATTGCAAAAAGGTTTGGTCAATATGAAAGTTGTTCCCATAAAAGTTTCTGTTTTATTACTACCTGAAGCTTTTTTTCTGATGATTAAAGTTTTACCCATCAAAGATCTATTCTTGCAATTCTTGTCCCTAACAACCTCTACCTAAACCAATCTGGAATTCAGATTTTTTTGCACTTCACAAAAATATATATTAAATATCATGTACATAAGCCTATGCCAAACTTGCTATATCTCTGAGGATCATAGTTTTCAGCCACTTATTTCTATTGAATAATCACTCTTTAAAGCTAGGGCTTAAACACCAGCTTAAAGGCAATCACTAGTGGATATATAAACTATATGACCTCTTTGGATGGTAAATATTATTTTTTGTCATGATATGGTGTGATGCATTGAATGATACAGCCAAAAGAACATTGTCTTAAGAAGTGCTTTACCAAGGCTCAGTCTCAAGTTACTGATTGATTCCAGCATACCAAACATATATGAAATCATTATTGTGAACTGGCACATTTTAACTGCAATCTGTGATTGTATGGGCTCTACAAGATGCCTACTTTACTATTAGTGTTTCTTTTCAAAATCACTTATCATCTACCATGAAGCTGCTGGAATACTTACTGTAGGCAGTTTGAATGCTGTTAAAGATTTTGTTACAAACCTTAATATAATGTAGACTAGTAACTATATTTTGGTTCATACATCAGGTCATCAGAATGTGTCTTTTGCTATCTTCATGGTATTTCAATTTTCTTCAAAATAAATAGGCTATTCTGAAGGGCTCCACAAAAGTACAGTTGAAGAAGGATATATTTGATACCAAAACTGTTGTTGAAATCATTCATGATTTCCTGGAAAATTATTGACATAGTTATTCCAGGACAGTCTAAATGCTTATTAATATTTTTCAGTCTCCTTTTAAAATATTGAAAACAAATAACTACGTTTTCTAATAAAAAGAAAAACTATCACCTACATTTAAGTCTTTTGCTCCCTTAATGTTATCTCTAGGAAGAATGACCACTCCGGTGGCCTAGTGGTTAGATCATCTGCCTCAGATGCAGGGGGAGTCATATCGAAGACTTCTTTTTATAAAAAAAATGGTACTAACAGCTGCCTCGCTAGGTACTCAGCATTAAGAAATTAGTGTTAGGACTGGTCAGCATGGTGTCAGGATAATGTGACACGTTGGGACATGATGTTACATGTCTGTGGCATGATGCCCCAGTGCTAGACATCACTATAAACTGCCACACTGCAGACATCGTAGCGATATGACTGAAAACACACCGTCATAGCCACATTAAAAAAAAAATGCAATTCACATCTAGGAAAGATAAATAGGATATATTTGGGGTTTCCACTGGCATATGTTTGATCAAAGTAGGACATACTAAAAACAAAACTAATAAACAAAATTGAATGAACCGAAATTTATTAAACTGCATCCGAAATTGTATGAAAAGAAAAATCAAGTTAATAATTAGATTCAATGCTTTAAAATGATATGTTATAACTAGTGTAAAACAGCTGACACGAATGTCATATTTAGCCCATCTCAGCAGGATGTCTTTGGATGCTGCACTGAACTTGCACCTTCTCTACTTTCAACCTACGATGATTAGGTCATAATGGGGGATTTGGTGACAGTAGAACATGCCAAATCATCACAAATGAAAGGAAATGAGCAACATGAGAAGGAAGATTAGCTGGAACTGCGAAAGTGAAAATCATATTGCATATAACAACTACGACCTCAGACCAGCTCTAGACTAATTATTACCACTTGATTTTGCACGCTGCATTGAACTGATTGTCAGAAAGGGACCCCACATCAATGCTGTACTAACGTCATTTGGTTATTTGTTGCTATAATGGAGGCCAGCATGGTCCAGTATTTCACACCAAGTTGTTCCAATCGATAAATAACCTTTCTCACCTGTAACTTTGTGATTAAAATAACACCTGATTACTTTTAAAATATCTTTTGTGCTTTCATTAACATAGTTTCAATGAACTAAGGTAAATGATTATTCACATTGTGTAAATGATAAAAAGAATATCTAACAAATTTTCCACCATTCATCTGTTGAGCAATATGGTTTCAAATAATAAAAAATTGAAAAACTCCCATTTTCATTTTATCATTCATGCAGAATATAATTGCAGAAAAAGATGCTTCACTAGTTAAGTTACCATTAAATGCACCAGATTATTAATCTTCATTGAGAAAAATATACATTATACTAATCTCTTTTTCAAAAAAATTATTGAATTTGTGAAGCAATTTTGCAAAGCTGTATAGCAGCCTTCTAAATGTTCTTGGCTATCTCTGCAAAAGTGCATCATCTTAAGTTGTGAAAAGCAATTCTAAATTAGAGAAATATACAAATTTTAAAACAAACTTCTGTGTTGTTTTCTATATTTGACAAATAAGACATGGTTGATCAGGATAAACACTGCTTATTGTGGAGACTGAGAGTGTGGGAGATGGGCACTTATGCAAAATCACTTAATTTACAAAAGACAGTTTGATATTCTCTAGCATACTATTTTCACACAATATCATCAGCAATAATGTTTTTATGTCGGTAGTATCAATTTAATTATCACTGTGCATCCAGGTTTTACTGACAACTGGTTATTTTCTGATTATTTTAACTTAGACTGCCATTACTGATATAACTAAATCCATTTGGATGAATTTATACAAGGGATATACAAACAAATGACTGAACGAATGGATGAAGGAACATAGTGAGAGAGTTTAGAAATGAATGAATACAAAATTGAGTCTACAAGAGAAGTGACAAATAGGAGAATTATGCAATATGAGAATTATGAAATATATGAATGCACCAACATTAAAATACGAACAAATATGAGGTTATTGAAACAAACATTACATGAGTATGAAATTATAACATGTAATAAAAAACTTACTTGTTTTCATTCATAAAGTGATGCTTCATTTTGCATGTGGACATTTTAACTATAGTGAAATCAGGAAATGAAATACAGTTGTTAGGTGTAAATAACAAGACCGATGGATGTGACTTCTGAACAATGGTTTAGTGTTTTCATTAGACAAACCAATTAAACCATTATTTTCCTTGCATGTAACCCCTGGTTGCACAACAATAAACTTTCAACACAGCTGACAACCCACTAATCTCCCATACAGAATACAAGACAATAATATCAATCTTCCTTTTATTTAATCTGCAACACCTAACATTTAATCTTCAACATCTGGTTATTGTTTTACCCTTTGTACACATTGCAAACCAAGCAGAGTGAAGACTTAATAAATCTGGATATCGTCTGTTTACTGTGTGAAAGTTAACAACTTTAAAAATAGTTGCTTGTCTTTGTTGACTGTGTTCATCTATATTGATAGTTTCATCATGCACTGGCTGTTCTGTTTGAGTGTGTTTCATCATTTGCTTGTTTTAGGAGGGAGAACTGTTAGACTTTCTCTCAGTCATTTTGCCCCACTTGTACTACAACCATTTTTTGTTTTGAACATGATGTCACCATGTTATACTCACCAGTCGACCCATTTATGGTATGATGAACCCTCATTAATTGCATTAAATAACAAATCCTTGGCACCCAATACTACATTGTGCACTAGACTTAACAATCTTGGCTACATTTTATCCTTATTTAAATGTAAGTAGCAATGGAAAAAGAAACATTGACTTGTGATGAGCCAAAGTGTGTGGATCTAACACCCTCAGGTTACTCTATCAAGTCATTCCCATGCACCTCCTGTGGAAGTAGAATTGCTGTCATTGCAATGAACTCATAATTCACCATTGTAACTACACTGCAACTATCAATTTTGAACACAGATCATCTGAACTGGTCCAAACCTCGCTCACAATCAAATATAGGTCAGTCCACTTTTGTATGCCTCTACCAACCTCTTTTAAGTGAAACAAAAGCTGACTGAATCTCTCTTTTTGGAGAATTTTCCTAACGTCCTGGAGTAAGGAAATTCAAATGGTGGCAACATGACTATTCTTTGAGATTTTGATTTTCCCTTTGACCATCCTGGAAATCCGTACACATCAAAACTCCTACATTCTAGTCACATTTTTAATCTCAAACAGCCAGTTAGCCAACCCACCCATAAACATGGTCACATTTTAGACTGGAATCTTCATAGACCTGATGATAATACTCTAAAGAAAATCATTGGTGTCCCACAAACTTGCATCAGATCACCTCTGCATCATCTGCAATTTCATTGTATCAGTCTCTAACCCTCCATCTCTGTTTGCTTCTAAGAGAAGCCTCCGTATGGTAAATAGAACCCAATTAATGCATGAATTTTGAATTTTACCTTTCTGTAGTTTGGCTGCCTCCTCTTCAGCCTTTTCTGCACACAATTTAAGAATCTCGATGGCCCCCTCACACAGTAAGTTGTTCCCATGAAGATATAATTCTCTGCAAGGCAAATAATGTGAATTCATTTATTTTCCTTGGCTTTTATCAAAAAGCTATTTTCATTCATACTTCAACTTGTGAAATGGGGAAGAAATCCTGTTGTTTCCATTAAAAGAAAGAAATACTTTGCTCTTTGGATCTTTAAATTTGTGGTTCATAGCACAAATGTCAGAAAAATTGGTATCTTTAGCATCACTATTTAGAAGATAACAGTCTGCAGACAATGGTGTCTAAGAAATGATTTATACAGCATAAAATACAGTGACCTAATTTTGTCTATACAGTAAAACCTCATGACACTTCTATATCTCTAAATACAATGATCTACTGCCTATAGTTTTTGAGACACTGATCTAATCTCAAAACATCATGTAACTCAATGGAGTATAAAATACAGGTCATAATGAAGTAAATTTGTCTGAACACTGCAATACTCCAAATAATGCATTTATATTATTAGCAAGCTACATCACTGTGCAGAAAACAGCAAACACTAATGCAAATCAACGGAGTATTATAAATAGGTCACAATAATCTTAAAATGATGTAGGTCACACTCCTCATGTTCCCTCTACATATCAAACTACATTGGTCTGCGAGAAACTGGGTCAAATGCAAACTTTAACATAAGTGTTGATGCTGGACAGATGGTCAAACTGATAGACAGATAGATGGACATTATAAAAGTTATTTTGGACTATGAAAAGAGCTGCTGATATCTATGTCTAGCTAAGTACTGATGAATGCAAAACCCAAATCATGTATATTTACCCAAATCATGTCTATTTACCTAAGTGTTGTAGTAGATACAATGTTCCCCAGGTATCGTCCACTGTCAACCCCAAGATCGCAGAAACAGAGACTCAGTGACAGTATTGTAATGTTGTTTTCCAAGCCCTTACATAAATTCTTGCAAGCGTCATCTCCAAACCTGTGAAAAGTGTCATAACAAACTTAGTATGGACCATAGACTTAATACATTGTCATATGGACCTTATAATTAATACATTGTCACATGGACCTTAGAATTAATGCATTGTCACATGGACCTTAGAATTAATAAGTTATCACATGGACCTTAGAATTAATACATTATCACACAGACTTTAGAATTAATACAGTTATCATATTGAACTTTGAATTAGTACATTATCATATTGACCTTAGAATGAATTCATTATCACACTGACCTTAGAATTAATACATTATCACTTGGACCTTAGAATTATTACATTATCACATGGACCTTAGAATTAATACATTATCACATGGACCTTAGAATTCATGCATTATCACATGAACCTCAGAATTAATGCATTATCACATGAACCTTAGAATTCATGCATTATCACATGAACCTTAGAATTAATATATTATCAATCTGGACTTTAGAATTAATACATTATCACATGGACCTTAGAATTATTACATTATCAAAGCAGCAGGTTTAAAGTGTCATGTCATACAATTCATACTAGCAATACAATACCATACATACCCACACATAAGTCAGATCCAACTGGAAACAATATAGACCCGATGTACCACTGTATACTTTGCATGCAGATCAGGCATTATGCTATTTAGTCTAATGAATTCTCCTACCAAACAAGATACACCCAGATCTCATGGCACATTATGAGACAGTGGATCAGGGTCTATGTTGTTTAAAGCTGGATCTGACTTGTTTGCAAGTACATATAGTAACACCTGGAAACATGGCATAGAAATCACCAAATTGATGCTAATTCTAATACAGTTGGGTCATACAAAACATTTTAATCATGAGACCTGAAAGGACGCAATATGCTTGAAGAATAGCTAATGAACAAGCTATAGACTTAAGATCATGTTATCATGTTGGCATCGTAAACATTTGCAAGGTACTTTTCAAATGTTACAGTATGGTTTTGTTCTGATAAAAATAATCATGCTATAACAATTATCAAAATATTCTCCAACCAAGACTAAAATAATGACTCTGATGTCTGATTGGTCAATTATTTAGCATTAGTCAATCAGATGTCAGTTCTGAGTCAAGTCTTAATCAAGTCTTAATCACAGCATGAGGCTTAATTTAAAAAAGTATCATGAATGGCACATGGAACACCCACCCCATGTTTAATTGTTCTCTATGTAGGCCTAGTGCCTATGACTTGGTTGACCCTGGAGATTATTGACCATTGAATATCAGTGACTTGGAAATATGGTCATGTATGCAGTTTTGAACGAAACTTACTCAACAGAAACCGTAATTTTTATTTAAGAGTCTGACCTTTAGATCCCAAATCTACACGTTTCTTTTATTATCGTGAGTGCATGCTGCGCACAAAGCTTGGTCACGGAACTTACTCTAAAACAAGAGTTATTCTGCGAAACCTCATTCTCATTGAGCCACAATGACCTTCACCTCTGACCTTTTGATGCCCAAATCACAAGACCTCTTCTATACCTTAACTGCAAACCCTACACAAATTCTGTTCAAGTTATGTGGACTAGAATTAAAGATATATTCTTTTTGCTTAAAGTGACTTTAACTTTTGCCCTTTAAAACTTTCTTCTTACCCAAAACGTCAATCATCCCAAAACCGAGGTGATGGCACACAATCAAGAACAGAAATTGTCATGGACAAATCATTTGTTTTCCAGTCACAGTAACCATTTTACCCCAATATTAATAAGCTTCTTACTTTCTCCAAGTGGACACCATCCGCAAAGTTTGGTCCAAGTATGGAACTAATATAATTTCTGTGCAGAAATCACTTTTCTTCCTTTTGTTACTGTGATCATCACCTTTGACCACAGAACTGATGGCCTTCTTTCTTTCATCAATAAATGCAAAAGCTCCTCAATGATTGAGATCAAGACCCAACTACAATTGTATCTGGTTTGTAAAAAGACAAATTCTGATGCGCTGATGAGCAAATTCATGGTAAAAATATCTTCAGGGTGTGGAGTTTTATCAATTTGGTTGGTTAAAAGCTAACATTTGTTTAATCTAGGCATGAAAATATATTTTTACTCTGTTTAGATTAGATTTCTTTAAATGCCATACTTACTCATTGTAGTCTAGATTTATCATTGTGAGGACCTCAGTCATCTTAAAAGTTCTGGACAACCGTAGTGCTGAATCTGCATCTAGAAGGCAGTCCATCATCTCTAGCTGGCGGATTGGATAAAATGGTTTCTCCAACAATAATGCCTGGAAAAATACATAAATTATCATAAAGTATATGATTAAAACAGTTATTCATAATATCTGAGCTTCAGATCATATGAAATCAAACTTCATTCAGTTGGCAGTATCTTTCTTATCATAAGTCCAGCATATTTAACTATTAGGTTTTGTAGTAAGTGGGGGAGGTTTTATCAATGAATAAAGACTCAAAAAAAAGAAAATCACAAATATTTTCTACATAAGGGGGATGAGCCTAACATTGACTACAGGCTTATTATAGGAAATATGGTTGTCCCTTACTAGAATCTACCTCAGTAGAAGACACAATCTATGGGATAACACAGGTATGCCAATGGGTTATATTAAAAATGGATAAATATAATACAGGTATGATAATGAATCATTAAAATGGATAAATATAACACAGGTATGTTAATGAATCATATCAAAATGTATAAATATAACATAGGTATGGTAATGAATCATAATAAAATAGATAAATATAACACAGGTATGTTAAAGAATCATACTAAAATGTATAAATATAACATAGGTATGGTAATGAATCATAATAAAATAGATAAATGTAACATAGGTATGGTAATGAATCATAATAAAATAGATAAATATAACACAGGTATGTTAAAGAATCATACTAAAATGGATAAATATAACATAGGTATGGTAATGAATCATAATAAAATAGATAAATATAACACAGGTATGTTAAAGAATCATACTAAAATGGATAAATATAACATAGGTATGGTAATGAATCATAATAAAATAGATAAATGTAACATAGGTATGGTAATGAATCATAATAAAATAGATAAATATAACACAGGTATGTTAAAGAATCATACTAAAATGGATAAATATAACATAGGTATGGTAATGAATCATAATAAAATAGATAAATATAACACAAGTATGGTAATGAATCATATTAAAATGGATAAATGTAACAAAGGTATGGTAATGAATCATAATAAAATAGATAAATATAACACAGGTATGTTAATGAATCATATTAAAATGGATAAATATAACACAGGTATGGTAACGAATCAAAACAGATAAATATAACACAGGTATGTTAATGAATCAGATTAAAATGGATAAATGTAACACAGGTATGGTAATGAATCATATTAAGATGGATAAATATAACACAGGTGGTAATGAGTCATATTAAAATGGATAAATATAACATGGGTATGGTAATGAATCATATCAAAATGGATAAACTGAAAATACCCCAGTATATGGTAACCTCATTTATATCAGAGAACTCTTTTATGGTTTCTTACAACACCATTACAGGTTTTGATCGCTTACCACATAACAGGACATATACAGAACAATACATTTTAACAATTTGTACAATGTACTCTCTACGACTTGATGATAGGATAAAGTTGTTTCTTCGGTGTGAAGTCCAGTAAACAGTAATGAAAGTAAGACATTCTGAATGGTCAACCACTAATCTTTGCAAACAGCAATACCAGGGTGTACAAAACATATCAATGTCCTAATATGATTGAAAAAATAACATGATTAAATGCAAATTTTAGCAGGAAGGCTGCTATAGCAATCTCAGTAGACTTTTCATTCAAATATGCATTAAACATTATCATGCAGCCTGAAGAAATTGCTGTATTACATTAATCCCTTATAGGATGACTGGTACCAAACCAATTCCTGATCAACAGGAGTACCTACCTGAATCACTTTGACATTGTTTGGTTCAGATTTGTATTTATAATGTCACATAAGTACAGTCTTATCTATATAGAGCCAGGTAAGTTATATTTTCCCATAATGCAATAAAGCACAAAAGGAGTAAAATCCTACAAATAAAAATTTAAATGTCAATGTTTTTATATAAAATACTATATTTTTTTTTTAAAAAAAAGGCCTTCCAACCAGGAGCACCATCAGGTGATACATCCCACAACAACATGATTTACTCCATTGCTTGTATTACAATCAATGGATGATACATCTGACCTATTATAAATCCCTGAGACTGCTGGGCCTACTTTTATCTGGCCTATTCCGCATCCATATTGTCCACCATTATCTGGCCTATTCCACGTTTGTACTGTCCACCATTATCTGGCCTATTCCACGTTTGTATTCTCCACCATTATCTGACCTATTCCACATTCTGAAAACTGCAGGGTCCCCTGTTATCTGATTCAAAGTTCATGGGCCAACAAATTTCAAAGTCAGAAAGTAGACTAACAGGTTACTAGAAAAGAAACTAGTATCCAATCTTAAATTTAGGAGCCCAAAGAAAGCACTTGAATGTTAAAAAATACTCTTAGCTAACAAATTATCTTTTTACCTTCTTATGTGTGATTAAAGATTATTATCAGTTGTGTAGAATTTTTGATAGGGCCAAAAAAATGTTTCCTATTCCACTGGTTTTAAAATTGGGGTAGACAGGTCTTTTTTCTACTTTTAAACATTATATATATTTAATGTGAAATTTTTATACCATGGGGGGGGGGGAGGGGAGTGCAAGGGTCAGCAAAGACAAACTGGGATGGTCAGCCGACTGGAAACACGTTTTTGGGGGGCCTAGCATCTTTTTAACCAAATATAGAAAAATTCCTAGTATTACACAGTAGCCGATTCATCCATATAACTTTAATGTAAAGGTAACCCAGACCTAGAATTCTGATAGCCCTTGACCTCCAAAAGTATCAAAACCCAGTCTTACAATACTGGTAGACCCTCAGCACCATGCTTAAATATATCATAACCTAGACCCTTAAATTCTGATAGCCCTGAAATCCTAACTTAAATATATGGTAACTCAGACGCTTGAATTCTGATAGCCCTTGAGTTCCTAGCAAACATGTATGGTAACTCAGACCTAGAATATTGGTAGCCGTTCAGTCGACTTAATATTTGCTGGACTTTAGATTTGCAGTAAAAGGGATCTTCTTTAATGCAAAAATGTGTATCCTCTCCCTTTTCCAGGGCTCTCAACAGAATCTCTGCATCAACTTGACTACCTGAGCTTGTGAGTCAACTCCATTTTCCAAGAGTCCCAATATCAGGCTTGAAAGTGACCAACTCTGCTCATGCCTTCCTGTTAAATGTCTTTTGACAGATAGATAGGCAGACAGATACAGTAAAACACCTATTATCTGCAAGCCATTCATCCTGATTATTCACTGATATGGACTACTACCATGTCTCCCAAATAAATTAAACTATTAACTCATAAAATGATAATAAATCACACCTATGTTATCATTCCATCATGACTTTAAACCTGTTAACTGTTTAAAAAGCGTTAGCATTTACTCAAATACTAATACGTGTACAGTCGAACAAGTTTATTGGATTGATTTAATCCAGATACGTTCTTTCACAGTTATAACTTTCGAACCAAAATTTGATCATCCAGACAACTGATTATCTGGATAAAACCCCTGATAGATCTGGATATTGTATCCTTTACAGTAGATAGATAAATGGATTGGTATTGTAATCAGTATTCCAAAAGAAGGGTGGGTCACATAATGTGCCTACAGACTCGTATCTAAGCAGTTTGTTAGAAGCAATCAATAAAATAAAACAAATCAAAAAAATACCCTAATCTGCTGGAGTATATGCATCGGATCAGGATCTATGTTATTTGCAGTTGGACTCAACTTATAAGTATGATAAAATATAAGATATACAAACCAGAGTTGCTGTATTTTCATAAGACATGGGGTATTTCCATATATGGAGATCCTTAATGTAGATGTATCTCTCCTGGCGCAGGGCAGCTAACAGAGGTTCTAGCAACACAGGTATGTCCCCCTCCTTCTCCACTGTTACAGCCTCTAAGATGAACTGAAATAATGTGAAAGTCAAGTGTCATTATATTTTAAAAAATTTGCTCTCTCTTTAGGATTTAAAATTACTACATTTTTTAGAAAATCTTGTCTAATTTCATACTAATAACTGATACAGAAAAACAAGAACTAACAGTTAATGATTGAAGGAGATATCACAGTGTCAAAATTAAAATTGAAAGTAGAAACATTCTCAGCAGTGATGCTTAGAAGTGAAAAGAGAGAGAACAATTTGTAAATAAAAAAACCATGAAAGTTGTTTTATTCAATATAAGAATTTCTTATAAAACAAGTTTGCTTCATTGTGCTATTATTGGCATTTTTAAAATCTTGTCATCAACTGTTTTAACTAACTAAAAGTAGGACAACCCTAAATTTACATCACTAGTAATCAGGAAACATATATGTCTAAAAACTGCCTGCAGCTGAGACCATATGAACCTGATTGGGACATAATGTACTTTATCACCAATAAGGCAGCTTGCTACAGGAAATAGCACCACAGGATTTTGCAGGTGGGGTGTAACAGTCAGGACTCTGCATCATAGTATGTAAACATATATCAGAATGCATGAAATTCATATCTTATAAAACCCTTGCCAGTGGCCTCTTCCAATATTTTTCATGCTAGAGCTGAAGTGATTAACTGAACAAAGGACTCTGAAAACTCAAAAGAAGAAAACTGGTTTGGGAACATTTATCTAGCAAGTTTAGCAGCATGCTGTAAGAGAAATATGCTAAATCACTTGAAATTCAAACTCCAACACACAAGGTAATTCTGATATCAATATTCTGATGGTCACCCTGCTTACAACTTTTTCATGTCTATTCACCATCATTGAGAAACACTCTTTAAAAGATTACATGTAATGCAGAAACCTGATATAGAACATTATATAAAGCAGGGGATCACATTCAAATTAGCAATACTTTGCACATCAATCAACTAGAGCTCTGAAAAATGTATACTTTGTTATCAAACATTTATTCCAGCAGGTGTAGCCATGGCTGATCAAGCATCCCACCACCTGAAATCATCTTATCTCATAAAAATAAATCCAATATCTTTCTGCATTTGTTTTTTATTCAAGTTTTCAGGACCAATAGGTGTCAACTTCAGATTGCTAAGATGTACATAGACAACTGACATGGTATTGGAAGAGACCTATTTCAGTGGCATGGATCGTGGAGTCTGCTGTTACAATATAACTGTTTTTGCCATTCATTAGTACAAAAGCATAGTCATTGCCATTTATCAATGCAAAAGCATAGTCATTGCCATTCACTAGTACAAAAGCATAGTCACTGCCATTCATTAGTACAAAAGCATAGTCACTGACATTCATTAGTACAAAAGGATAGTCATTGTCACTCACTAGTACAAAAGCATAGTCATTGACATTCATGATTACAAAAGCATAGTCATTGTCACTCACTAGTACAAAAGTATAGTCATTGCCATTCATTAGTACAAAAGCATACTCATTGCCATTCATTAGTACAAAAGCATAGTCACTGCCATTCATTAGTACAAAGGCATACTCATTGCCATTCATTAGTACAAAAGCATAGTCATCAGCATGTATTTTAATTTTTGAAGGGATTATTTCAGTTTTTCTTCCTCTGCCTTTCTGAAAATAAATCATAACTATTTATTGGGAATCCCTCTTAACCTTTAAAACTAAATGGTCTACTACCAAACTTTGTTGAAGCAGGGAATTAGTTTCCTGGTATCTGGCAATTGGTAAAGGTTACATCATAACATTTAAAGAAGCCTTAAGGTCTTAAGATCATTTCATACCCACTATACTGTACATATCATGTATAATATGAAGTCAAAAGACATGAATTGGTTGAAGTTAGGACAATTATTTCTTAAGTTTGAACATGAGTTTCTTATAGCTAAGCAGAAACCCCCAGTATCTAATATAGACATTTTATAGTGGGTATAATGTCAATACCGTCATAAAGACATGCCCAGCATCTATGACAAATCCTGTAAACTTGCAATCAATGCCATTTTCATCGGGTACAAATCACTTCACACAGAAAGTTTTAAGATAATGGCATTTAATTGCAAGTTTCTGCCCTTCTTTAACCTCAAACTGCAGCACTAAAGAAATGTTTATGGTCATACTGGGTTTGAAGTTAAACAAGAAAAATAAGAACTAACTTGATCTTAGTTTTAACCTTAATCCTCCAAACTATTACTCAGTACCCCTAAAATTTAGTTTGCTAAGATTTATATGGTTGAGTTTACAAGATTTTCAATGGAGCTTGGATGGGGAAACAACAAGTGCCAACGTAAAAAAAAACAAAATAAGGGTAGCTTGGGTACAGGTATTAACATCAAATATTCATATCCTGTCACAATACATTCAATAAATATTCAAATAGGAAAATATTGTATTTATTTCAGCTCCAATGGCTGTAAATGGTTTACATTATGGAGCAATAGATGAAGATAACAGTAGGATTCTGAGAATCAATTGAAATGCATCAAAAGTTGATAATATTGATCTTTTAAATAAATTACCAGAAATATATTCTTTTCTCACAACTGCTTAATAATCACTATTTAAATAGAATTTAAGATTTATAAGCAGTTGAACATCAGATGAAAGAAAAACAAAATAACAACTTGAAAAGCCTATGTTTCACCATTTGATACTAAAGAAAGAGTGGACATAAACAAAAGTACATTATTTTATGTAGTCCTTCTTTTGTTCAAGAGGCTGTAAAATAATGGAGCAAGTATTGAAACAAATGGCAAAACCCTCCAACGTTAGTGTATAAACTCTCAGTTTCTCTATGCTGCTAAAATCTTGCTCAAGAATGAGATTTTAAATTTAAGATACTTTTCATAAATATGGAATTCCGAAATGCTTAGAATGCACATGTGTGTATGTGTGTGTGTGTGTCTTTAAAAAGTTCCCAGTCAAATCACTATGATGTCTACAGCGTAGCAGTTTATATGATGTACAGCACTGGGGCACCATGCCATAGGCATGTAGCATCATGTCCCACACATTCACATTATCCTGACACCAGGCCAACCAGTCCTAACACTAACATCTTAAAACTGAATGCCAAGCAAGGCAGCTGCTAGTACCATTTTTAGAAGTCTTTAGTATGACTTGCAAACCCACAAACTCCTGCATCTGAGGCGGATGCTCTAACAACTTAGGCCGCTGGAGTCATCCAGAAATGCTTAGAACAGTGTTAATCATCTTTTATACCAACTAGCTTGTAATCATATTGAAGAATTACTTGAAATAATGTCTATAAATCTTACTCAGAGAAATGAATGCGCCCTATTCAGAAGAATCACAATGTAAAATTTCTAGACAGCACAACCTCATTATAATGTTGTTCATGAAAGTCAACATTATAATAAGGGAGTGATGGGTCATGAAGCAGGTATTAATTTATAATGGCATGGGTCAGACAGATAATGAAATGAATATAACAATAAAGTACAATTAAATACTATTCATATGAGGTATTTGGGAATGTGGATGGTTTACAAAAGGAAAATAAAACATTACTTGAACTACTGAAAGTATCTTCTATTGGATTTTAAGACTATCATTTAAAAGGTATTCAATTTTTTATGAGAGAGGTTTTAGTAAAGCTGCACTATGACTGAATTATGCTTTGATTCCAAGGTCACTAAGCAAGTAAAGAGATTAAAAAGGTCTGAATATGAACAATTTAAATTGAATCCAGCACAACAAACTTAGTCATAAATAATTAAAACTCACCCTCGTTAATATTGCACCATTTTCAATACAGGCTTGCAAGGCTTTCTTGATGGTCAAGCACATTTGTGACTCTGTCACAACACAGTTTCTCTCATAGCATTTCAACAACCTCTGGACAATAACATCTGCATTAGCTGGTCCCTTCAACTTAGCCTTTTTCTTGCCCTTTTTCTTTCCTTTTCCTCCCATCTTTCCTTTCTTTGGCATTTTGTACTATCTGATGAAAAGTATAAGAGAAATAAGCAGATTCTTGATGACAGAAAATGGCTTGACATGTATGCATGTAGTAGACTTTTGCTGGTTTTATAGTTGTCAGTAATAACAAAAAGTGTTTCTGTAGGACATGATGTATGCTAGATACTGGGCTACATTATATAATTTTTATAGATTGTGACATTGCCAGGGTCCTAAAACTTAGTGTTCAAAACAAACCCAATCATGTGATATCTACCTACTGTCAATTTTTTTACACTCATCTGTGTTAGAATTTTAAGAACTTTTATCTTATACAATATTTGTGAATTTGTGCAAGACTTTTGTTCCATCCCACATCTAGGCTAAGAGGTGTTTTGACATGAATGTTTACCTTTTATTTCACATCTATCAGAAGCTTATTTCCTTATAAACAATAGATAAATGCACAAAAGGCCATAATAACTTCACTTTGGCAAATGCATAAATCATACATCTCCTATATCATACAGCTTAACTCTTTCAATCCGATTTAAGAATTATCTACATATCATAGAAAATGTCCTCATAAGTGAGGTTAAAGTCAATCCTCCCCTGCAATGATTTGCTGACCATAGAGGTCACACAGCCCCATCTGCAGCTAGTGTTAATTTGCAAAATAATTTACCTAATTTGCATAGTAAATCATTGCATAGGAAAATTAAAAATAGAGAGGGGAAAACTGGCATTTTGAACTAGACTCAAATCGCAATGGATACATGATTTAGCTTATTTTACAATATCGTAACAAAATCAATTGTCAAAAAATAAGAAAATATATGTTACAGTAAATAATTATGCAAGAAATCTTTTATTATAACCTTACTTCCATTTTTTAAGAACCTTTCAAAAGGAAAGTACAAGCCCAAATCTTTATAATACTATTCATCTTAATATTAGAAACATATATATATATATATATATATATATATATATATATATATATATATATATATATATATATATACACATAGATATAAATAAAGAATACAAATCATATGGCAAATAACAGTCCTTTCAAGTGCACTGGATCCAGCATGGGATCACGTGTGTCAGGGATTGATTAAGATAAATGCAATAAACTGACAATGAACAGTGTAAAACTAGTATCTAACTAGCCTGAGCGCTTTCGACTCTTAATGAGTCTTTTTCAAAGGCATATACAAAACATAGACAAGAAAAACAAATAAAACAGAAAAACCGTAGTGTTTGCAAAACTTTACATGGCTGTTTCTACAGGAATTACACCTTTAAATGTATTATGTTTCAACTAGTTTATATCAACTTGTTGTGGATACTGGGAAATATTT